>LMYD01000060.1:0-30776 GCA_001630595.1 Pseudogymnoascus sp. BL308
AGCCCTTAACTAATTGTCGAACTGCACGATCCGTAGGACTAGTAGAACCAGCTGTACGACGTTGTACGAACTCTCCAATTACCTTAGCTTGAGATTCTAGCTCCTGTATATTGTGTGGCGTTTTAGGGACCCAGGATGCTTGTTCGTCTACGGACAGAATCGGAGGAGTAGGCGTCCGTAATTGAGTATTAAGCTTCGAGAGAACACGTTCTGGATCGTATGGGACTAATCCTGCAGCTGCAAACCTACTACGGATCGTACGTGAGGTTAAAGCTTCCGTACGGGCCGTAAAATAGGCTGGAAGGAAATCAGACTTATTAATATGATTAACTCCAGCCCGCATAAGATCTTCAATTTGTCGCCCGTATGACCGTTTTAGGACCGCAAAACAGCTTACATTAAGAGGTTGAAGTAAATGTGAGGAATGCGGAGGCATACAGAGAGTAATAATATTACGGTCCTTGCAAAACAAGTCAAATTCAGCCGTAATATGACTTCCATGTCCGTCAAGGATAAGAAGTCGATATATTCCTTCCCTACGATCCTTTGTATGTTTTTCAAAGACGTCTGTAAGCCAGATAAGGCCTAATTGATCCGTAGTCCAGCCGTTATCACTAACCGCAATTTCCCAATTAGACGGTAAAGCGTCCGTATACCAGGTAGAGATATGGAGTTTGCCTTTGAGTATAATCATCGGAGGAAGCGACCAACCGTCTGCATTAATACACTCAATAGCTGTAGTCCATTCACGGTTCCCAGGTTAGACCGTTACGGGCCGTAACGTACGATTAGAGGCTGTAATGACTTTTGCAGTCGAAATCACACCCATTTGAAAGCCCGTCTCATCAAAGTTATAGATATCCACGTCCCGGATTCCATATTTTGCGACCGTATTTCGTACAAGTCGGAACCAGTCTCGAATAATAGTCGGGTCTTCGCATAAGGCACGCTTATAATCGTATTTGCGGTTATAACAGGCCCGTAAAGAGTCATGGCGTCGTACGAAGTTATATGGCCATTGGACGCCAACTTGTTATAGAGGAGACGCGTCTGTACTAGTCCGTTTTTGAAGCAATAAGTTGGCCATATCTCGAATTGAAGCCGTACGAACCGGTAAGCCTCGCTCATCCATAGATAAGATCCAGCTCATCCATAGATAAGATCCAATTAACAAGCGTTAATTCCTCTGTATCTGTAAGTTTGAGGTTTACAGACCGTATTTCTCGTTGCGGAACGCGTCCTTGGAGACGCGCCCGTAAAGTTGTATGAGAGACCTCGTACGTGTCTGCTGCGCCCCGTATACTTATAAAATAGCCTGATTTGTATGATTTGACTGCAAGGGCCATTCGCCCTTCTTTAGATAGTGATTGGATATCAATTGGTTGAGGCATGACAAGTAAAGTGGTCCATAAAGTGGTGGTTTTGGTAGGGTGTGGACCGCCTACTTGTATGGACCGCTTACTTATCAAGTACGTTATTTTGTCTCCTAGGATTATTCATCATCCGAAGGTAGCAGGGGTGGGAGACGATATCTTGCCGTGATATAACCTAACGGGCGGCTATCAATCTGCTTCAAAAATTCGAGCTTCCACTACACTGCCCTCTCTCCAATATCTCTCATATATTTCCTTAACAATCATCGAAGTCGTGGCTGCTATAACTTAGAATAAGAAGTAGCCACAATAATCTCATCGTATGTGCTCTATAAGCGCTCATAAATCCATCATTGCTGGCGCGGGGGGTGTGGCCACACAGAGGACGGGAAACAAGAAGCTGTCTTTAGGGGCTTATAGGCCCCACCTCACTGACGATGAAGCAAGAAGCCATGTTGTGCATAATTCTAAAAGCAGTATTTTGTGCCAACGAGAAACTGGGCATGGGAATCGGAGAATGACAAAACACAACTGGCTCCAGAAAAACCAATGAAAAGCAGTACCGGTTCTTGTATCCCGTTATGTCTTTTCCGTCAACAATCTTTGATGGTCTAGCGGTCATATAGACCATTCAAAATCTGGATGCATCCCGTTACGTGTTTCCCAGATGCTGCTTTTGGTTTTCGCAACATCGGTTCCTGCAATCGGAGAATGCGTTTCCCGCTTACCGGGAACGTTGCCTGAATAACGAGAACTAAAACATTATATTTAATCTTCTCAATAGTCATATCTGCCGTTGCGAGCTCGCACAGTGAGCAGTCGCAGTCAGCCGTCGATACAAATGGCAAAAATAACAAAAGATACACAACAGTGGGAATTCGCTGCTGGCCACCCACCTAAATACTAATCCACTGATCTCAAGTCTCAAGCAAGCACTGGATAATAAGAAAACTGGTGCCAGTGGGTGAGCGATGCCGCCCGTACAATTTTGATGCCCTCACGATAATCTGGTTAGCTCCCTCAGTTTCGTAATGAACCTACCACGACCACAACATGTTGTCTTAACTTGTGACGCATTGCAATAATAACATTAGATGATTATAGGTGAGGAGGATGAGCAAAGCTAAGGTGAGCAAGCTGATAAACGCCAGATTGGTCAGCCTGTGGTTATGACGTCAAGACTCCGGTAACCTCTTTCTACTATATTATTTACATTCATCATTCATTGAGAAATTACTTTTTAGCACCCTCTATTTCTATAGTTGCTTAGTTATATCGATCTTTTGCTATTTATTATGTCCATGATATGGGGTTTAGATTTAAAGGAGCTGCAATGGGGGAAGTTCAAAGCTGCATACATGTTCAGTCGGATCTACCACTTACGGAGGACGAAGATGATAGTCTACCAGGCTGCCATGATTTTCTGCGTGGTTTCCGAATCAGTTGGGACGGTTATGCTATCAGGTATGACTTGACTGTAATATGTGTTACATACACTTCAAATTATACTCATATTTTTCTTTCTGTCCAGATTACGTTGACCAGCAAGACGGAATCTCAACCCGCAGTAATGGACAAGCCCAAGTTCAAAATGACGACATTATCGGCATTGCCTCCTTTAATATTTTCGTTGGTGTTGCAGTGGCCACCATCTTCGGCGCTACGTTCTTCTTTGACCTCTTCTGGCCTGAACGAGCTGAGACAAGGGCTGTCCGACTCTCGTGGAAGATTGCTGCCGTTATTGTCTCAATTATGGCGCTCGCCGACGCGCTCGCCTTAACAGTTCGCAGCCATCCCTATGAACCCATAGAGGCCAATTGTAACTGCTACTTAACAGATCATTGTCGCAACGCATCGAGCATATATAATAGGCGTCTCTCCCGAATACGCGCAAACCCTCTTCGACAAAAACGGCCCGCCGAACCCAATATATCGAAAGAACGCCATGAGCGTCGCGGCATCCGTGCTCATATGGCTAGGCATCACGGCAACATTCTCTGGGTTCGTCCTAATCTCTGCTCCCCAAGGTATATACTAATGCTGACAGTACGTATATAATGTGGACGTCACATCAGCACAACGATCAATTCGGACCCTGGTCTATAGAGTTCAATGATGAGGGAACCCTGCCGACATAAAGTTGCCAAGTAGACCGGCAAGGATAGTTTAATTTAGATGGCGCGAGTATTATATACACTATATGATACTTCATATTTTAATGCCGAGTCTACTTTAAACATGCGGCGTGCACAGTACACGGCCAGGCATTAAACTTTTGGTTACTGGCGCCGGAAAAAATGTCGGAAAGCAGCACTGGTTCTTGTTTCCCGTTATGCCTTACCCGTCAACAATCTTTGATGGTCTAACGGTCATGATTTCCGCTTGTCATGTGACAAAGCGCGGGAGACCGGGGTTCGACTCCCCGTCAGAGAGAATTGCCTCTCTGAGCTCATGCTCAGATACATTTTTTGCTGTTTTTTTTTTCTACAGCTGTTGCTCAATAGTTGAAGGCGGTAGCTATATTTGTCATTTTGTCCGTCTCTTTGAACACATGCTCGAAAGGCCATACATAGAAACAGCACTCTCAGGAGCAATATATATTTTTCATTTCCAATTCGTTTTTTGAGTCTCTCTGATTACATGCGTCACTTGGAGAGCCCAATGGGTCGAATAATGAATAATGTGAAGTGTCCCAAAATCAGAAAGAGTTCTATCTAATTGTCTATAACTTCATTATCATCCTCCGAACCCCGTCACAAAAAAAAACACGCTGAAAAGACCAAAAAGTCATGACACACAATAAAGTATTTCCGGGTTTCATTTCCATCTAAAAGTCTGAACATCCATGGTTGCAAACGGCTATCATAAAGTCTAGACTCTTTTCTTTCCAGATCATATAATCCTTAGCCTCCCATTTCGTGGGCAACCGTCATCGCATCGTGAGACCGTGAATTAAACCGTTTACTCGACATCCTCAACGGCGGGCGTGTCGGCATCAGTCATGTCCTCCTCCTTGCTGACCGGCTCTTCCGCTGGCTTCTCAGCCTTCTTGGCTGCCTCGGCCGCCTCGCGCTTCGCCGCAAGCTCAGCGTCCAGCTTGGCCTGGGCAACTTGCCTCTCCTCCTCGAGCTTGTCGAAGTAGCGCTGGGCGATTGGGCCAGCAAGGGAGCGGATGTCGTCGTACTTGGCGATGTAGACAGCCTTGGTGGTGTCCTCACCCTCGTCGTAGAGCCAGTCCTGGGGCAAAAGTTAGTATATTTTCCTGAAACATCACGGGGTTTTATAGACATACCTCTATCAGCTCAAGCTTCGCCTTTAACTTCTCCTTCTCGGCGTCGCTCGCGAACTCGGCGTACTTGTCGTCGATGTTGTTTCTCATCTCGTAGATGTAAGTCTCGAGCTCGTTCTTCTTCTCATCGGTATCTCCGACGAGCTTGTCCTCCATGAACATGGTGTTCTCCTTCTCCGCAGCGATGGCCTTGGTGTCTGGATCTAATGATGCGGTGCCAGCAGAGATTGGCAGATCGCCCTTGCGAACCTGCTTCTTAACCTTGCGGGTTTTGGGCACCTTGGGCTCAGCGTCGGTGTCCATGGCGTCGGCATCCTTCTTCTCGTCCTTATCCTCGGGGATAGGCTCCTCGACCTCGACATCCTCGACGAAGTATCCCTGCTCGACGTTGAGGATACCGTGAAGGTTAATGCGTGCCTTAAGCTTGCAGATCATGAAATCATCCTTGGAATCAGCCTTGACATTCTTGACGGAGAAGCGTCCGATCCATGGCTTGATGGCTCCAGGCAGATCTTCTGGCTTAGCATACCTCGCCTCGAGGTCGAAGTTTTGCTTGCGGTAGAATGTGAGGATCTTTGTCGATGGCATGACGTTGCCCTTGTTAAAGACGGTGAGGGAGGTGTCCTCGTCTGGGATGTCCTCAGACTTCTCCCAGTTGAACTCAATGGGGTATGGGACGATGTCGTGGATGGTGAAGTCGCGAACGCGGAACACGGGCGACAGGATGGCGCAGCTGAAGGCGCAACCTCTTGCGACACCCTCATCCTGGTTGATGGTGAAAGATAATTGCTTGCCGAAGAAGGTCTGGATGCGCTCCTTCAGTGCAGGTACACGAGTGCAGCCACCAACGACCTCGATGGTGTCGATATCCTCAACCTTCAGCTTCGCCTGGGCGAGGGCCTCCTCGAGAGGGAGATGGGCGCGCTTGAGAAGTGGCTCAACAAGTGCCTCCAACTCATCACGCTTGAGCATGGACTGGACGTCAACATCGTTCATCAAAGACTCGATGTTGAGGGGCGCCTGCTGGTTGGCGGAGAGGATCTTCTTCAGCTTCTCGGCACCAGCGGCAACTCTGACCATAGCCTTGGGGTTGGTCTTGATGTCAATCTTGTACTTCTCCTTGAACTCGGCCGCGAAGTGATCAACAAGAGCCTTGTCGAAGTCGCGTCCACCGAAGTCGCGGTCGTATGCGGTACCCTTGACCGTCAACTCACCCTTGCGGAACTCGACAATGGAGCAAGTGTAATCACTGTGGCCGATGTCGACGAATGCGACACGTCTTGGCTTCTCATCTGCGGTAGGGAGATCTAGCTTCGTAATACCCCAGCCAAGCGCGGCCGCGGTGGTGTCGTTCATGAGGCGGAGAAGCTGGAGGCCAGCAATCTCAGCCGCGTCCATCAAGCTTCTGCGCTGGACATCAGTGAACCATGCTGGCACACTCATGACAATCTCCTTGACTGGGAGCTTGAGCTCGGCGGCGGCGGTGGCCTTGACCTTGCCCAAGAACATCGATATAAGCTGGGTAGCGGTGAACTGCTCCTTCTTGCCAAGGTACGTCACCTCCGCGCCGACCTGGCCATTGATATCGACGAGGGGGGCGGAGATGTGGCTCTGCTCCTTCGCGACATCGGGGTCGGATAGAGCACGGCCAGCTAGACGCTTCAGCGATCCAACTGTGTTTTTTAAGTTCGAAATCTCCTGTGTCTTCGCGGCCTCGCCAAGGTATCTCGCTTTTGGTCCAAAACCGACGAGGGAACTGCGCAAGAAATCTGTTAGCCTCTTTGATGCTGGCTTGTTTGTGAGAGGGACTGTGTAGGGGGAGCTTACGGAGTGGCACGGTTGGAAACCTCATTGGTAATCTATAAAGCGATGGATCAGCAAAGTGAACACAAGAACAAGTCAGAGTTGCGCTGAGACATACCACATCCACGCCACGGTTCCTTGCGACAGCAATAACCGTGTTAAGGCTACCAAAATCAACTCCGACGACAGACATCTTGATGTGTTGTTTTATTTCGTAAAGTGAGGGTGAGGGGAAGGTGAGGGGGTGAACAAGCCACACAGAATATTGGCTCGAGGCTTATCGACAGTAGCGTGTGGGAATTCTAGGCCCGAAGAGATTTTCTGAAAGGTTTCCTCGTGTTGGGAAATTCGTAGGTTGTATGTCAGATAGAGATGTACTCGCTTGCAAATCTAGACGCAATTGAAGAATTAGAGATCGTCACGTTATTTCGAGATTGTTTGGAGGAGACGACGAGATATTTCGTTTTCACAGCCCTCTTTAGATTTGTGTATGGGAATCTCGAACTTTTTGAGCCGCGACTATTCGAGTCTAGCTCGGATGGACGATTCCTGAACTGACTCTCTACTTCTACGCATTTCGACCCATAGGCTTGGCGATCCTTGGGGAATAATAAACTTACGTCATGTATTTGTGCGGTGTATAAGGTGTTATTTGTGAAAATAAAGTCTGTTTCTCACCTATTTTTACTATTACACATTTTTTTGTTTTGGTCTGTTTAAAAAATCTCTGCCGCCTTTTTGCCCGACTGACACGTCAACACACTGTAATGTAAGTATAACACGGCAGTCCCGGTAGCGTTGTGGCGAAACCATATCCCTCAGGCCGCTATCGATAAGCCCTCATAATTTGGCGCTTGTGGTGGGGGTTGAATGGTACGGAATGGTACGAAATGGGCCACTGAGGGCAACCCCTCACCACTCGTGATTCTCTTGGCTTTCTTGGTCGCTGCCATCATATCCTGAATGAGAGGAACCATCCCACCAAATTAATAATGCCAATAATTATATTTATTTAGTTCTGTTGTCTTTCCGGTTTTTCCGTTTTTATAGGGCCGTACCTTGACTTTCTGATTTCTGCAAAAGGATAATAATTATCAATCAAACACTGTTTGTGCCTGGCGTGTGTCCTCGGAAAAGCCCTATTTCTCGAGGTTGTCGTTCGGGTCTGGGGTTGGTGGCGCTTGTCTTTCGGCCCTCTCGTTGGTCCTCATCCCGCGTTGGTGAACATGTCGGAGCAGTGGTGGACTGAATAGCAACACGCTCGTTACATTGCCAGCGCAACGCACGGAATGTCTTGACAAAGGACACATCTTCCACCAACGTGAAATCAGCTGTAAGTGAAGTATAAAGTTCGTTGTTGGAAGAGGAAAAATACCGTGATCTCTATCCTCAAACGTGACTGTCCCTTGCCTCAAGAACTACACTGGATGTGAAAACAAAGCCAACTTCCTATTTTTTGTCTTGTTGAAAAAAACCAAATTTCAATTTCTATCTTGTTGAAGAAAACAATATTTCAGTCTTTATATCGTCTAAAAAACTCCCCGAAGTTGCGTTCCAGCACCAGGGCCTACCAAAATATATGCTGGCCAACCCCCTTCTTTCCTAAACGCGCGTGTTCTCAAATTTGAAAAGGCACCTCACTACACTGCACTGCGCGCTTTCGACGGCTGATACCTATTTGAACAATATTGCCATACGGTATATTACATCCATCCCCTATGAATACCCTAAAACTCCCTGCTGCCATCGAGCGATTTTGTTGATGGCTACCTCGTAGTAAATTATATACTTACTTCCCCTGTGGATATGACGTTCATTAGAAGCTGGATTTTCATTATCGCCCTGACTATACCTTGCTGTATAGCGACGTTTTTTCCTGGGTGAGAATAATACGATTAACCCAACGGGCTCTGTTTATGAGATTAATACGAGAAATCTAGGGAATCATCACTTGGAACGCTAGGGGCAAACTCTCTACCTCCATTCTTGACGGATAACGTGAGATTTATAACCCCTATTCCTTCCACCCGCGGTAATACTAATAGGGGTGCGCTCAGCCTCTCCCAAACGGATTCCCTTGGAAGTTATGTTCCGCAAACAATACAGATCCAAAAATCGCACCAAACACTGGTATTACACGACATTATGACTTTGTCATCAAACGAGGAGAAGCGGCCCCTGATGGTTATTTGAAAGATGCGATACTTATTAACGGAGAATTCCCAGCCCCAACAATAGAGGCCAACTGGGGGGATTGGATTGAAGGTGCTTCCAACGTTTTGTTTTAAGACCTGTTTGCTGACATACAAATTTAGTCAGAGTGAGTAATGAAATAACTGGACCAGAAGAAGGCACGAGCCTTCATTGGCACGGGGTTTTTCAAAAAGCAACGCCATGGTACGATGGTGTGCCTTCTATCACACAATGCCCTATTGCCCCATCGTCCTCATTCACGTAGGTTTGAGTATCCAATAAAATGGCAGTTGTAACTGACAGCAAGTAGGTATAGATTCAGAGCGGACGTTTATGGAACAACCTGGTATCATGCTCACTACAGCGCTCAATATTCTGCAGGTATCACAGGAGCAATAGTCATTTATGGGCCCTCTCATGTCCAATATGACGAAGATTTGGGCCCAATAATGCTTCAAGATTGTATGGGGGATCACTTTTAACAATCATCTCTTTCAGAAATACTGACCTTTTTCAGGGTTCCACAAGGAATATTTCACCATCGTTGAAGGCAGTACGTATTAAATTGGCGACGAGTTGACAGTGAGCTTTGACTAACAGCTGCAGTTATGAGCAGTGATACTGAGCTGCAAGAACAGTTTTCGGACAATACCTTAATTAATGGGAGAATGCCTTACAACTGTAGTTTAGTCACTGACGGAACGCCATGCTTTACTGATAGAACATACTCGAAATTTAGAGTGACACCCGGAAAGACATACAAATTGCGGCTCATCAACCCTGGAGCTGCTGGTTTCCAATATTTCGGCATCGACGGCCATAGTTTGACAGTCGTTTCAAATGACTTTGTTGCCATTCATCCGTATAACACCACGATCGTAACTTTAGGGGTGAGTTGGTTTATGGAAGCTGAATAGCACAGATATGTGGACACAGGCTTATAGTATCCAGGTTGGCCAAAGATCAGAGGTCTTATTCACCCCGATAGGAAAATCTACCGATGCAGTCTGGATGCGAACAACCCAACATGGACTATTCTGTGCAAGAGCACTTCAGCCTGAAGGAAAAGCCATCATTCTTTATGATGAAGCTCCATCGGATTCGATTCCAGTGACGGAAGCTGTACCTCTACCCGTTGACGACGGCACCTGCAAAAATGTAAGCTCTTCTTGTAACGTGAGATTCCAGCTAATTTATATATAGGACCCGTTGAACTTGACCGTTCCATACTTTCCCTCGTCGCCACCGGAACCCTCAATAACTTACAACATTACAATAAACCAGGTAATCAATGCTACTGGTCACAAGCTTTTTACTATGAATGGATCGCCATTCCATTCCAATTATAACAACCCAATCCTTCTACTTGCCAACGAAAAGAATTACTCGTATCCATACGACCCTCAATGGAACGTCATTAACCTCGGGACAAATTCTTCAGTGCGCATAAATGTGTGGAATAACAATACTAGTGCTCATGTGAGTCACATGAACCTTGAAAGCTTAACATGATAAATACTCGTGCTAACAGCTGTTGAGCCAATGCATCTTCATGGCCATGATATGTGGGTCTTGCACGATGGCGTTGGGGAGTGGGACGGAACTATCATTAATCCCGAAAACCCCCAACGCAGAGATACTCAATCTCTACCCCCGCATGGCCACATCGTTTTCCAGTACAATCTTGACAACCCGGGTGTTTGGCTGCTCCATTGCCACATTGCGTGGCACTTGTCTTCGGTGAGTAATCTCGTACAAGTCATGTCACAGACATATATCGGAAGGTGCTGATGTGGTGCTAGGGTTTATCCGTGACCTTAATGGAACGACCCGAGGAGATCAACCAGTTTGAGATTCCATTTATTATGGCGCAGACTTGCGTGGACTGGGATTTATACACGAGTAGCAACACTGTCGAGCAAATAGACAGTGGCGTATAGACTGTGACGGGCAGTGGATTGATATCACTGAGACTTCGTGCAGGTATGAAGCATACGCGGCAAATATTGTTACTCAGTTTGGGAGTTGGATGCGGATAGGACTCCTCATATTATTCATGCAGCAAATTACAGTTGGTATCATATAGACTTTTAGCCTTCTGTATTGACAACACATTTGTGCTTCTGCGTCTTATCTTGCAACGTATTTGCACTACTATGTCTCATTTAACATATCTGCACTCTTCTATCTCATTTTATAACCCACCTTCACTACTATGTCTCATATTTACAACACATCTGTGCTTCCACGCCCTTGTGGCTGATTGCCCCTATTAGTTGCGATTTTTCACGTGACTAGGTTGCTCAGAAACCACCACTGTAAAGATTACTGCCGATGGTGATACAAGTGCTACCTAGATGTGTTAATAATGCATATAGATAACTTCAGAACAATATCCGCGAAGACTTTTGTGCAGCTCGAGTACGACAAGACATAGTGACCAAGACATGGTGACTTAGGATTCAAAGGAATGTCAGATCGGGGACCGAAGCGCCCCGGTATATCGAGGCTCTTATCATCAATAATAACTCACTAAACCTGGATTGGGGACAAATTATGTGGTAATAATTTCTCCATGAAGTTATACCTGCCTTTTCGAGATTGTCAGCTCCAACACGGCCATCAATACCGAAGGTCCCAAGCTTGACCCTTCGATGAGGCCCCAAGTCGCTGTAGCTCGCGGAATATTTCTGGCAACCTGGTTATTGTCTAGAGTGACACAGTAAGTCACGCCATTGGCCATACTTTTTGTCTGAAGTATAGTACTCTCGACGGAAGTTCAAATACGAGATAACAAACATGGCTACATGTAACTATTTTTGAGTAGTTAGTTCTTGTATACGGATATCCAGTGATTACTGGTGTTTGAGTTGGCTGCCTCACAACCTACAACACATACCGCGCAGTCCGAGTTGTCAGGACCCCCGCGGCAATCTAATTCCTCGAACAACTCCCAATATATGTAGCATAAGATGAGAGTTGAATACGGCGTGTAAAATATATCTGGTAGCATAGTTGCACAGCTTTCAAAAAAGAAGACTCCACCAAACGTGCTTCCCACATTCCCGGATCTGGAGTATCATAGTTAACTGTAACAAAGGCGCACAGCAATCTCCGAAGGTTGTGACTATGTCGAGAAACGCTCTCACGGATCTGGGAGTCCAGGGGTCGGACAATAACGATGGATATCAGATATCGGATGGACCCTATCATGTTGAAATGCAGAGTAGGTCCGACGCCGTGTTAGAAGGGAAATACTGAACTGTAAAAAGAACCAAAAACGACACCCTCAAGCCCAATCCAGATAGGTGTTCCTTTGGACGCTATCACTCCCTCAAAAACAACAGCAGCTGCCGCATCAGACACATTGGAAAGCAGCTCTTCGGACACAAGACAAAACAGCAACTCAGAAGACGCCTCAGCGCCAGGTACATTATCTGAACCTTCAGATCTCCCCACTGGGCTCAAACTAGCAATTTTGGTTTGCTGTGCCTGCATGGCTATCTTTGTACAAGCTCTTGTAGGTATGAAGTTGCTCCTATAAATGAACCTATCTCAGAAAAGTGTTCTAGGATACAACAACCATAGCAACTGCCATCCCTACGATAACCCGCGAGTTCAAATCTCTCAACGACATTGGCTGGTATGGATCAGCATACTTTCTCACCACGTGCGCTTTCCAGCTTCTCTGGGGTCGGTTCTATACATTCTTCAACTTGAAATGGGCATACATCGGCTCTATCGTCATCTTTGAAATTGGAAGCATTGTATCTGGCTCCGCGCCAACCTCTATTGCCCTGATACTTGGCAGATCAATTGCTGGTATTGGGTCTGCAGGCATTTTTGCAGGGAGTTTTAGCGTCTCGCCTCGACATCGCCCGCGCTATATGGGGCTCATCGGGAGTATGTACGGCATTGCCTCAGTGTGCGGGCCACTTATGGGAGGCGCCTTGACAGACCATGTGAGTTGGAGGTTATGTTTTTATATAAATATTCCCTTGGGGACAATTGTCGGCGCTGGAATCTTCTTTTTCTTTCACCCAACGAAAGTGAATGCATCTCTCCAGGCCCTTCCAACTCCAGTCAGGCTAGCAAAGTTAGATGGAATTGGAACTTGCATTTTTGTTGTATCGATGGTGTGTCTGATAATGGTCCTGCAGTGGGGTGGCACCGTTTATCCCTGGGGGTCTCCTAGAATCATTGCGCTTCTCATTATCTTTGGGCTGACTCTCATTGCCTGGGTGTGTTATCAATACTACAAGAACGACAATGCCACCGTACCTCGGCGGATTATCTCCCAGCGCTCAGTCGCCTTTGCGTCGCTCACTTCCTTCTTGATGGGCGGCGCCATGTTCAGTATTGTTTACTATGTTTCCGTCTACTTCCAAGCGGTCCGTGGGACGTCCGCCACAACATCGGGATTGTACTCACTCCCAATAATCCTCGGGCTGACGTCCGGAATGCTTATAGCGGGCCAGCTCAGTAACCATGTCAACCGTTTCCCCCCGTTTATGCTTTTTTCAGCCGTCACTGCCTCGGCGGGTGCCGGACTAATTACTACTCTCACTCCAAACACGCCATCAAGCCACTGGTGCGGCTATCTCGCATTGTTTGGCATTGGACAAGGCGTCGGCTGGCAGCAACCCCTCTTGCTGGCCCAGGCTTTCCTCAAAGATGCCGACATACCAACCGGTACGGCCCTAATGTCAGGATGCAAGATGCTCGGTGGTGCGATTTTTATCTCGGTCTCGTCTTGCGTCTTCCACGCATTTTTAGAACGAAATCTAGTAGAGTTACTTCCGGATATTGATCCGAATATAATTATTGCGGCTGGGGCCGCGAAACTAAGGGACATGGTGGCTGGAATTGCGGGGGATGATTCGGCGAGGGCAACTGAATTGCTAGGATTGGTGGAAGAGGCCTACAACAGGGCTTGTAGGAGGGTGTTTATTGGAGCACTGGTGGTTAGTAGCATGGCTGTAATTGGCTCTGTGGGAGTAGAATGGAAAGAAATAAGGGTTAAAGAAAAGAAAAATCTAGTGAATGGATTTGGTATCAGGTTGCCGAAGTTGCCGGGGGGGGGGGAGTAGAAACCATGGGATGCCTTGAGTATGTACTGAGGAACTAAATTAGCTATAGATCCGTTTTTATAGGAGGTTATCTTAGCCATAAATAAAGCAATGACTCTCAACCACCTATAGTATCGTTGGCGATCTAAAAACAACTTTTAATTCGGGTTGCAGTGTAACATAAATCACGTGATACCCCTTTTTACCCCTTTTTCATCGCGTTTAGGTCAAATTTCTGACAGGGGGAACGTCCCCATCCTGTCTTGTCGTTATATAGCCCAAAATTATCTTTCTCCTTGCTCCGCGGGTACCAAAATGGACTAAACAGGCAGCTGATTAGAGAGGCCCCGTGCTGCTCCTCGCTTGAAAAACATACCGTGTTGCATCGCATCGTGAACAATGGGGTTTACAGGTATCTGACATCAGATACGCAGGTAGGAATAAATTGTTCCCGCTTGGCGTCGCACTGAGGCGGCACGCTGAGTACAGTCGGCTGCTCACATAGCTCCGCGAAATGATTCACAGACGTTCCGCAACCTTGAGGGGCGTCAACGTGTGACAAGATCTGCACCTGAACGAGAGTTGGTGTGCGACAAAGATCCGAACCTGAGCGCGAGTTTGACGTGAGTTGACGTGAGACAAAAATGCTGCAGTTAAGTCTCGAATTGGAGGATTTTTTATTGTTTTGGTAAGCCCTGCTGATATTTTCCGATATATTGACTTTAATACGACGAACGAAGGCAGAGTTGACAAATAGATGTAGGACACCGAGGCAAAGCATGTGGCAATCCGCAGGTATGTTCTGCCAATGTAATAATACAATTCTAATCCAATTGACTGCTTTCGGTGGATGGACGCGTGACAGTCGTCAGATGACGGACTGTAATAACCTCGGAACCAAGAATCCCTTGTTGACTTTCTGTTTGATTTGTGGGGTCACGTTGGAATTTACGAACTCGCCAGCATAGTAGCATCTGGTCAAAATTTCGTATTGCTTTTTTTGCGGGGAGATAAACCACGCTCGAATTGGAGCATTTTTACCGGATATAGGTATTGCTAGAGAAACCTTCACGTTACGGGGATAAAAAATTGTTGTAAACAGCCGCCTATCTAATTCACCGCAAGATAAAATAAATATATGGCGCTTCTAAAACCAATCAACAGCTCTAAACCTTGTCAAATGCATGTCCTCCGGCTGCTCTGTCGATTGCGATGCTCTCTCCGAGGCCGCAGACCTCGAATATAGTCATTGGAGAGACAGAGCTTCCTGTTAACCCAGTGCCTCTAAGCCTCTCTAACGTATTTTTGATTGCCTCATATGCAGGTGCTAGACAGGCAAACGAAAATATGATAATTCTGTAGCCCATCTGCTCAGCTTCCGCTGCCGAGATTAATGGAGAGACACCGTTCTCAACGCTGTTATAGCACATTGGCCATGGTGCCAGCTCTCTAACAGCATTTGCGGCCTGCTCTTTGCTTTGTACTCCTTCCAAAATTCCCATATCGGCGCCCAGGTCTCTGGCCCGGCGTAGGCGGTCCATTGCTGCTTCATATCCACGGCTCTGTAATGCATCTGTACGTGCAATGATGACTATATCGGAACGAAGCTGCTTCCGCATGTACACACAGGCCTTGACGCGACCCCGCACCAGTCATGTACAGGCCCTCAAAACCAAGTGATAGGGCGATACGTGCTGACAGTCCGTCGTAAACTCCGGGACAGACTATAATCTTGGCATGTTTTGCGATGCGCTTGCGGAGACAGGTCGATCCAGGCAGTAGAGGTGCGGGTAGTATGTCGTTATCAGCTTTGGCCATAACCATTGACGTGAAATTAATAGGTAGTTCGCCATTAGAGCAGTTGCCAATTTTGGATTCATCAACATCAGCCTCCAGAATGAGATTATTGTGGATTTTATCATCTGATGAGGCTAAAAACACTTGTGATTCAATATCAACCCGTTTGTCGATAATCGTGCGAGTGGTAATTTCTTCAACATGGGCGGCAAAGCTTTGATCTTGCATATGACTCTTTATAGCCGGTATTCTATCCGTACTAAAACCAAGCGGCTGCCAAATCTCGATTTCGTAGTTGCCATATCGTTCCAGGTTACTTCTTGAAGCGATCATGTCGCCGGAGCTCTTGATAAAAATCCGAGGGAGTACAGGTGGTTGCTCAGAAATCTTGGCGGAGGGGATAGCTCTATCAAATATCTTGAATCACCAAATTAGGAGCAGATTGGCACGCGCCGTTGAATTATAAATTGAGATCCGAAACATACTTTGAGACATCCTTGTGAATCACTCATCACAAAGCTTCCGAGAAGCATGAACATATCTACTAATTTGGAGAGACTTGCATAGCTCGTCGAGCTAATTTATTTGTATCACGTTCAGGTCGTGACTGACGACTTTTCACATCGGAGGGCGGTTTGAGCCCCGAGTGGCTGGATTGTCGGCACATTACAATGAGATCTTGGAATAACGATCTGATCTCAAATAGCTTCAGACTTATCATTATTAAAGAGATGTACAAGGTAAGTGGCAGCAAGGAAAGGGTTTCAACATACCAATTAAACATATAATTTCCTGGCTTGCAACATATAACGCTGGCACGGCATTTCGTAGAACAAGGGACAATAGAGCAAGGGGAAACGGAACATAGCACAACAGAGCAATGGATAATAAAGCCCACTCGAGTATGTGTTTCGGGGTTTCTTCTCCACCAATTTGAGTCTTTTCAAATTGCGAGAACGCATGCCACATATTCGAATCTCAATCTTCTAGCTCAGTGAACTTTTTTTTTTTTGGGAAACCATTGCTCCTTTGATTTTACTTTTGGCTAGTTTTAATACTATAGCGCTGGAGCTTTTGTTTTATTTGTTCCGTAGATATGTCTTTCTCCCAATTTGGGAAGCTATTTTTGACACTATTTCTGACGATACTGAGCTACATTGATGCGGCGATTTGAGAAACATCAACCTTGTAAAAACTAACGGCGAGTATAATTTGCTGAGAAAATAGCTTTGTAGTTTCCGCCCTATCTAGGGTGTGGTTTACCAAAGCTTTACTCTGAAATTGAAACTTCCTCCCATATAAGACTGTTACTAATGCACCATAGTTCTTTATGCGTTGCCACTTATTTCTTTTCTTTCAAATGCTTACAATCTCAGCAACGTTGGACATGGGGGAAAGGTTGTGGGTTCCGTTCCGTTTGAGACATCAACCACGCAATGTGGAAACCATATCACTAACTGCTTGCTTCAACTTTGTTTGAAGGAAAACAACTAGCGCCGAATAAATGCCTGCATCGCGCGCCTCGTCTTCTTTGCTTACGCAATATCTTTCTGCGTATTTCTCAACTAGAGCCCTTACTTTGCGGAGCTCGTTGACCACGAGCTGTATTCTCATCCTCTGGTCGTCTTCAGCATCTATCTTGTACGCGCCCACTGTGATTGGTGTAGCCCGGAGGTTTTCTGGCCATATCGTATTACCAGGCTCAGCACGAACGTTGGATGTAGCTTGAATAATTGCCTCGTAGCAGACCAGGATGTTGTGAATTATCAATGCAATCGTTAGAGCGTACTGTGGACTGAGCGAGCAAGGACACGCAAGGAGAGAACGGACATTTTCAATTGCTGATTTGTTGTTGATAAGAACTTGGTCTATCGAAGAAATGGGTTGAAATAAATTTCCTTGGGGTGTGGCTGACGCCCCGCAAGTGCTCGAGTCCAGGTGTAAGAGTTGAATCGTTGACGATGCTAGAGTGGTACAGTCGTGAACTTGGAAGAGAGGCTGATGATTTGCTTTCAACGTTTGACTAGTCGGTCCATCGAGGGAAGTGAAGGTGCTATTGGACTTCGACGGCCCAAGGTCCATGTAGATATCATCAAACACAAACATATCGTCCGTTGAAGTTCTTGGACCCAATAGATTTGGCTTGGCCTCATCTAAAAAATTGAGATCGTGGTCAAACAAGCTCGTTGGCGCCATAGATGCATCGCTGCTGCCATTTGTGCTTGAACCAGGTGAGTAAAACGAAGCAACATGCCACTGTGTCGGGATGAGATCATCAGAGTCCATAAAATACGTCTCCAAGTCTAATGGCGCAAGGCTACTCTGGGGATGAAGCGAATCAGGTCCCAACTTTTGGAGACTAAGGAGTGAAGCCTCAATCTGTTTCTTAGCCAAAACGGTCTTTGATTTTGTCAATTTCATGCCATTAGCATCCCTTGGTGCTGGAGGCTTCCCCATTCTGCGCGATGCGCTGTAATTGCATTTAACTTCTATGTTTCGGCAGCGGAGGCATGAAGGCCTCTCTTGGTCACATTTAATTTTTGATGCAGAGCAAGCATCACAGGATGATCTCAACTTTTTTTGAGTTGGTGGCCGCGGCGTAGTTTTGGGTGTCAAAACCCCCTGAGGCTCATCAGTTGACATTGTTTAGAATTAGAAAGGTGACGAAATCAGATAGATTCTCTGGTAGGATTAGGCAGAAATCAAAGGATTCAAAGTAGGCAAGTCTAAATGTTCTGGAATCAGAGTCATTCATATTCATATCGTCTACAATAACTATAGGTGGCAAGGTGATCATCGGCATCTTGGTAGAAGTAACCCCTTATGGAGTGGCATTGGCACTTTGATCGTTCGACCGAATGATAACATGTCACGTAACCCTCCTTGAAATCAGGTCTCAGGTTAACAGTATAGAATCCATGAATAAAATGTTTCCTATTGGCTCTTCATCGGCGGCCAAACCCAGCAGGATTCAAAATTCGAATACTTCGGTCAGACGGCTTAAAATACTAGGTCCATGGTCTGTAGAGTAAGGGACCCGAGTAAAAATGATGAGTACATTGGTGTGAATACGATGGAGGTTCACTGGTAATAGCATTCCGCTACTGCACCTTGCATTTTGAATCGCCAGAAGAAGAAGTTGCTGATGAGATATTTGGCCGAATTTTACTTCATACCCGTTGTATCTTCAAATTTAATTAACTCGACTACCAGATAACA
The DNA here is from genome assembly GCA_001630595.1 of Pseudogymnoascus sp. BL308. Lineage (NCBI taxonomy): Eukaryota > Fungi > Ascomycota > Leotiomycetes > Thelebolales > Thelebolaceae > Pseudogymnoascus > Pseudogymnoascus sp. BL308. Next base: position 18,744 of record LMYD01000060.1, read on the forward strand.
AAAATTAATTAGATCTTTGGAAAGAAACGGCAGCGCTGGTACGTAGAGTTTCATACACTCCCACTCCTTTAATTCTGGAAACTTCAGATAGGGGCCAGCAAACTGATTTTAGGGATAGGCTCAAACAGATTGCTTGAGCTGGTGGTTCCTACATCGAGCCACTGTCGAAGATCGTACCATTGTGGTACGTAGTAGTGTCACCCTATCGCTCCTCCTCGCCGCAGTTTCTCCCGGTTTTGCCAAGGTATTGAGACTGCAGTATGATGTGGCGGGTCCAAATGTGGGTAACCCTTTCAAAGTTATACTAGATTTGATCACTCCTCAGCGTTAGGCCCGTACACAGGCAGTCCCATACCCTTGTTTATAGTATGTGTACTGAAACGTAGAATACGTGTCCAAGTACGGATTCAACCCTGAAAAGAAAGTATCTACTATATCAAGAAAAAGAGCCCCAGGGTATTCACAGCTTATTTAGCCCAAACCCCTGCTATTTGTGTTATAACTTATTGGCATCTGTCACTTATACCAGGTAACGGTTGTGCTCATCAAATCGCTGAAGGGGGTAGACTGAAATATAGTTCCTTCGCTCACGCGATTCTAGCCGCATCGTTCCTCACTACTACCGTAATCCATTATCAGGACAATAGGTAAACTAATATGTATCGCCACTCAAATATTTACTTTGGCATGATTAAACGCAACGATGCAAGCCGTATATCGTCAGGTTGCATTTCGCAGCCTCATGGCTTGTGGCACCGTTCGCCGTTTGAGTATGCAATGCCTGCCAAGATGTAGGATCTTGTATGACTGCTCTCACTCAAATACCAATAGCACAGTATAAATTGGAAGCTTCTGACACCTGGTACTAATTTTCTTTGCAGTTTGATGCTGTTTCATCTCACGATATTATCGGTTCTCAGTACACCGTCTTACAGCATATCGCAGTTCTGAGTACACGATTTGTGAGTTATATTATATAACAAACTAATATCGCATCAATGTTGATGGGGATCTTGTAAAGTTCCGTTTATGATTTTGCAGTAAAGGTAGTGAAGCTGGCGCTGGCGAATAAATTCCTCCCATCCTCCACATTGGAAACACTTACAAAGAGAAACTATGCGAGCCCGTAGACCTTGGACCTCCGAAGAAGATAAATTGCTATCTCATCATGTCGAGGAAAATAGTGAGTCAAATCTTCTATGTATTGGTCACCAGTATATTTTGACGCTTGCAGGAAAAGTTGGGAGTGATAGGCTATGGAATCAAGTTGCTCTCAACCTACCAAAGAGAACTAACAAGGACTGCCGAAAACGTTGGATGAAGCTAGGGGCGCATCTTAAGAAAGGCTCTTGGACGAAAGAAGAAGATCAAGAGTTGCAGAACGCCGTTGATAAAGTTGGCTGCAAGTAAGTTAGTTCAAACAATTGTCCTCCAGTACTATTCATTTTTTTACATTTCCATGTAACATTGCATATACTAAATTTATAGCTAGCTGGACACTGGTGGCTGGCATATTGAAGACACGACATGCAGAACGTGGGTATTCCACCGAAGCTATCGCGTTTGATTGCTGAGTCTCTAATTCAGAATGCTCAAAGAGATGGCAGTACCATCTCGATCCAAGTATCGACCACACTCGATGGGATATGGATGCGGATAACTTACTTCTCAAGTATTATGAGAGTCATGGGCGGACCTGGAATTCTATCAAAAAAGAAGTATTTCCTCAAAGGTCTGCCACCAATATTAAAAATCGGTAAGATTGCAGTCTTCAAAAATCACAAGTGTGTGTCTTAATTCAAAGTTGTAGTTGCAATTTGTTGCTTCGGAGGAAACAGAGGCCCTCAGTCACCAAATCGGAAAAAAACGGAATACCGCCGCCTACAATCGATCTTGTGCCTACATTGAAGGGGTCAGAAAGTATAACACGCGGCTGGAATTGCCTAGAAGAAAACGACCATCGAGAGAGAAATCAAAATAGCTTAGATTCATCTACACAGCCATATGTGGACACACTCGACGGAGGTTCGCAGCAGACTTGTATGGCACCTAGATCGATCTATAACCATACCGAACCAGTCTCGATCTCTATAGAAAGCGATTATAATTATATTAACGAGGTTTTCTGGCAAAAGATGCAAGGGAACATTGGCGGCAATAGCATGGAGTTACCGGAATCGTCAGGAGTAAACCACCCCCCAGTACGTGCCACATTTTCACATCAAATGCGAAACCAGGCAAATCTACCACCTCTTTTTTGGCTGGATAATTACTTTCCAATGTCTGATCCTTTATGGGGTAATATTTTGTCGTTCGAGCAGCCCCCCCCAGAAGGACACTACAACTCCCTTTCACAAAACCTAGGATTAGGACAGCCATACTTAAGCTCTAAGGCTGTCGATCCCGTCGAATACACGAGAAGCGATACAAGTTGGCATGAACTGCAAAAATAAGCAAGCCCCTACTTGCTTGGGACATATTTCCGATGTACAACTAAGCTCGATAATTCGCTTAGTCTCTCTATTTTTCCACAAAGTATAAATAATTCCAGTGGCAATAATCTTCATATCTTGTAGTTTCGCTTCCGAGAGACATTTGGAAATGGAAATTTCTTGAGATAGCCCCATATAATTTGCAACTGATCCAAACTGGCTGAAGTGCATGTTAAACTAGCTATTGAGGTGATCAGAAATAGCAGACTTCTTGCCAAATCGATTCTTTCCATCAAGTGGACTTTTAACATTAGTCGTTGTGATTGCCAAGAAGTCGGGGACTCTTCTCGGAGGTGCATATAAAGAGCTGTCTCACATTCGAGCAGACATTTTGTTACCATCGGATCTCCGGGCGGAAACACCTGCGTCATGAGAAGCCCCGAAATACCTGCCTCTTTGTCAACCCACTATTGAAGGTATATTAGCGCACGCCTAATTCTACTTTGAAACCCTTGGGACAGTTACATACAGCATGGTAGCCTGGCATACCGCTCCAGTTAACACTATTCTTTGGGCGCCTGCCTGGAAATTCCTCCAAGTTGATTGAACTTCTCAACCCAAAAGTTCCTTTTGCCCCTTCATTCCAAGTTTGTGCCAGGTGTCTTTTGCCCGGTCCAATCATAACATCCCAAAACAAGCGCAGATCAGGAAGTTGAGGTTTCATCATCTCGTCAATGCTCTCCTTGCCCAATATATCACCCCGCTCCTGGAGTATAAGTTTCAGAATCTTTGAGAAGTCTTCTGGTGTGCTATACAAGCCAGCACCACCGCAGCAATCCTTGTGGGAAGTGTTAATGGTACAACGCCCGTTGGCAGCAAGCCAGTTTCTCGGTCACGCCATGCCGTGGCCGTAATTCCGCTCGAAAGGTAGTATCGTTCATAGAAAACTTGGAAAAGATATTTTTCTGCATGAATTCTTCGAGTGTAAGGCCACTTACGACATCTATCTGTGAATGTTGTGTAAGAATTTCATAATTTTAAGACATCGAAAGATTACCATTCTTCCTGCCCAATCCATACCAGGACCATAGCCCACCCTTGGCCAGGTTGAAAGATAAGAGGGTGTATATAACATATAGTATAGACTAGCCTGTATATTAGATAGTTGGCAAATGGGCTAGTTCAGAGATGAATGGTGAACTCACAAGGGAGCCGGTGAAGGTATGGTCTGTTCGTCCCACATACTGCGACCACTCAAGGAGACCTGGGTGCAACTGATCGTAAATAAACCCACTACTATGGCTTAGAAGCTGCCTGCAGATTCTCGGAGTTAGCTTTCTACCGAGATTACTGTCAATGGCAAGTTAATCTTGATGATATTGGGTCGGTCACTTCCTCCAGGATTGGTTTTCTAGGGAGTTTGTCAGATTCCTCAAACCCAACCAGGCACTCAACCTTCTATAATTCCGGTACAATGTCTCGGACATTCTCATCGAGCGTCACTAGTCCATTCTCAACCGCAATCATGCATGCCAACCTCGTAATGGCTTTGGTGTGAGAAGAAATGTAGAATGCAGAGTCCACCTGCAGACAGGGCCACTTGTAATATCTATTTCGCGACTGCCAACGGCCTTCGAGTATAGGGTCTCACCTAGAATTAGTTCAGCCATTCAAGATGACCTTCAATTTCAGGTAGCATGGCTTTCACATGATAACAATACGATTCCATTACGTACCGTGTTTATTGACGACAATAAATGCTAATCCTTTCAATGCATTTTTTTCTGTAGTTGTGTATTTTTCTAGAATTTCATTCAACTGCTTCGGAAAAGTTATGGTATTCAATATACCCTCGGCGTCAAACAAATTCAAAGTATTGGAGCAGTAAAGAATAACTATAGCTATTTCAAAAATATTAATCTTTGAAAATACTATGATAATAATTAGTATTATAATATTTAAAAATTGAAGTGCTACCATTCAAAGCATCATTTCTCATATCAGAGAAGCGGAAGGGCTCGGGCATCACATGTGATACCTACGGCTTTGTAGCTATGACAAATATATTGCCTTCGGATCTCGAATACAAGTATTGCGGCTTGCAACACTCAAAGCAGTCACCTGCAATTGGAAGAATCAGTGACGCTGGTAAAACAGACACAACGTCATCGAGCCGCCACTCTAGAATAGCCACGTGGATGCCATCCTCGTCCCTTTTTCGGCTTATGACTCCTGTTTGTTTCTTTTCTACCTAGATGTCCAATTTTAACAGAGACGTCTCGCATTGTGTCGATATCACTTATAGCAACCTCGATCCTGGCGTTGATCATACTTTGTGTTGTCGCACATGAAGACTACTCCCAATTCTGCTCTGATGTTCCCATTGTTTTCCAACACACGGCAGTCAATTTCAAGTATGGACTCTTCCTCCAGAGTTCTTATCATCGGTGGTGGCATAGGCGGGTTGGCCTTGGCTCAAGGTCTAAAGAAATCTGGAATCCCATTCCATGTCTTCGAACAAGACCCTACTCCCGACTTTCGGGCTCAAGGATACAGGCTGAAGCTCAATAGCGATGGCTCTAAGGCCTTGAATGACATACTTAGTGACACTCTATGGACACAATTCCAGGATACTTGTGCTATTTGCGAAGAAGGCGAAACAAATTTCGACGCCATTGCGGCGACAATCATCGCAAGTAGAGCTGGTCCAAGAAGAACCCGCGAAGGGGTGGTGATTAAGACTCAGACCTGTGACAGAACTGTCTTGCGTAATATCTTGCTGTCCGGATTGGGCGATAAGATATCATTTGGAAAGTCGTTATTGGAATATGCTATCACTGACAATGGCAAGATTCTGGCAACATTTTCAGACGGCTCAAGTGAATATGGAACCCTTCTTGTAGGGGCAGATGGGATACATTCTCGAGTCCGAAAACAGTATCTCCCTAATCACAGGCCGCTCGACACAAACGGAAGTTGCATCTACGGAAAAACTCCGTTGACATCTGAGTTGTTGGAGCGATTCCCAAAGAGGGCAACAAAATGGATGACGTTGATCGTCGATAAGACTCCCATGACGCAGACTCTAGACGTCGATGAGACTCCTCTGACCTTACTTCTCGAGCCCATTCGATTTGCTGATAATGCTCATCGAAAAGATCTGCCCCTTGATTACATCTACTGGGTACTTATATCAAGAACCGATGTGTTTGAAACCCACACCAAAGATCTCCTGTGTCTAAATGGAGAAGAGTCTGCAAAGTTATCTCTTAAGTTGACGCAAGAATGGGACCCGTCATTCCGAGCAATATTCCACCTCCAAGATATCTCACAGACCTCAACTTTAAGGGTTAGCTCTGCATTTCCAAAGATTGTGCCTTGGGATCCTTCTGGGAATGTCACACTGATGGGAGACGCTATTCATGTCATGTCACCAAGCGGAGGTGTCGGTGCAGTGACAGCTCTCCGTGATGCTGCCTTGCTATCAAATACGATTTCAAAATTTGGTATTTCAGCGAGTAGCATAGGAGAGTATGAAGCAACTATGAGGGGCTATGCGCAGGCGAGTATTGAACGAAGCTATTGTGGAGGAAAGAAAATGTTCGGCCAGGAACCATTCGAGAAATGCAAACCCCTTCAGATCTAAGGAGTTATATTTAGAGCTTCTGGGAGTGCCGCCTATTTAGTTCCAAATTTGTAATAGCGATTTCTTTGAGTATAAACTTTATCCAATCAATATTTGTGCTTGTCGTGAATAGTAGCTACCAAGGTCGTCGGATTCTATTCGCAAGCACAAAGACATGTTCTCTTTTAGTGTGAATACTGTGCGGGACGAGGTTTGAAGCCGTTTGGGGCCAATGTATAACAATGCCGCTGCAGTAGAACCGTCTATATCAGGCAGAGAGTTTCATGGGACCTTGTGCAAACAACTGTGGCCGAATTATATAAATCCACGTCGGCTCGGTATTAGAGTTAAGAGTAACTAAACCTCAGTCATTCAATCAGTAGACATGACTGGTTTTCGGCTACCTGCTGAGTTCGGAACCCGAAGCTGAAGCAATATCTAGAAGCCAGTGCACAGAGTGACGTGTTTATCGAGGTCCGTGTGGATGTGCACTGAACGTTATCCCCCAAAGGACCTCTTAATGAATGACCCACGACCCAAGCCCTCAGCTTCATATTTCCAAGGAAGTTTTGGACCTTCTCAGCTGCCAGCATTCAAAAATAGCCATGGCAGATAACCCGCAGAAACTCCTATGCTGGGTTGTTTGTGCATATCGTAAGTCGGGATTGAGCGAAGAGGAATACCACAAGTACATGTCTAAAGTCCACGCCCCATTGGTAAAGGATCTGCTGGTGCAATATGGAATTATAAAGTGGTCGATGGTAGTTTGTGCTGACTCGACATTACTCAGACGACTAACGGCACCGTAGTGCCACAATACCAGTGAAACACGGTCGTTAATGAATCAACTTGTTGGACCTCAGTTCGAGAACCTCGCAGATTATGATTGCATTGTCACAGCTGTTTTCAGGAATATCGACGACTTTGTTAGAATGAAGCAGGATCCTTACTACATCGACAAGGTCATGCCTGATCATGAGAACTTTGCAGACACAACAAGATCAAAGTAAAGGCCGCCTTCTCCATTAATAAACTGAAAGCTGTCGTTAACTTTGGATGCAGGATGACGGTCGGTTGGATAGAGGATCACGTTCGTGACGGGGAAGCTGTGGCTTCGGGGCCTTGATTGCGAATCAACGACGTATATGAAAACAAGCACAAATTATAGCGCGCTGCCATGAGATTTGGAAGTTGAAAGGCACCATTTTAAAGCCATCAGCTCGAAGACTTGGTAAATCAACGGTTTTATTATTCCTACATAGATCATGATAAGGCAAAAACTCCATGAAACTCCATATAGTGCTCAATAAGTCGAGCTTGCAATTCGTAAATCCAGATTCGCGTCCCCCATGCAACGTCTCACTGCCGAATATGTCTTTCCTCTTCGCTTTCTACACCGATGCCACGCTGTGCAACTGAACGAAAGACTCTTGATGAAACAAATTATCATTCTGTCGACTACGGAATGTCAAATAGTGGTTTAAGCTTTTTGATCAGCATCCATTCGTCATTCGTCACATCGGTTCGGTAAAACTCCTTCAGTGTATCGATCGACTTCCTTGAAATGAGAGAGTACAAGGTATCCTTCTCCTCAAGATGGCGGCCATACGTCGGCTGATGGGATCCCATTTCAATTTTGACGGCCACCGACGGCTCGCCCTTCTTACACCTCGGTAGGTGCTTGTGATCACGTTCGATGCCCGTACTATTATAAAATTAGTCCCATAGCTAAATGTGGTGGAAATCAACTTACACTCTGCCAACACTAACGATCTCTTTAGCACCAGTGATAGTGTTTGTCTTAACAGCCGCAATGGGGGTATCAAGTTTGAGCTGACCCTCCACAACGTCAACACCGACGATAATCGGGCCAGTTTTGTTGAAGACAGCAACTGTTGAAAGTACGCAGGGGAATACCGCCATAAGCCTTGACTCCTCTTTCCTCTTCTCGATAATTGCTTCCATGTGCTTTGTAAACTGATTGAAAAGATGGTAAATGATGTCAGCTGTGAAAATCTTAATACCCTGCTCCTCTGCGTAAATTTGAGCTTCTTTGTCAATTTTGACGTCAAAGCAAAGCATAACAGCATGTTCTTTTGACTTCTCCAACATGGTACCGCACTGCATGACATCGCGCTTGAATACCGGTCCTATTCCAACATTGGCGACTGGGATCTTCGATACGCGGAGGAAATCAAGAAGCGCCTCCAGAGAACCGAGAGTGGACGCCTGGACGCTAACACCACGGCCTGTCTTCTCGATTCTCTTCATGAGGTTGCTAACATCAGACCATACCTCTTCTTCGAGATCGGATTCATCGTCATCCGGACCCACAACCATCAATCTAGAACCTGCAATGGCACCCTCAAGGTCTGGAGCGCTGATCTTTACACCAAGTGCTGCCTTAACCTCCTTGTTGTGAACATAGGCCGATTTCAATCGAAGTTCTTTCATAGCAGCAGGCGTTAATAGAGCACGAATATTTGTCTTGATGACACCGTTGATGCCGCAGATCAAAATCCTGTCGCCTTCACGGAGGATACCGTTGGAAAGGATAACATCGATCGTCATGCCAAAGCCCTCGATAGCCTTCACTTCAAGAACAGTACACTGAACCTCGGAGAGATACATCAGGCTACCAACCATTCTTTCTTGGGTGAGTTGGAGAATGAGCTTAAGCATATCTGGGATACCTTCTCCAGTATGTGCCGAAGTTGGAATGAGAGAAACATATTTGGCCATCGACTTGTTTTCGTAGAAGAGCTCGGAGTTGAATCCTTGCTCGGCGAATGCTGTCTTAGTATCGGCCAACCTCTTCTGGAATTCGTTCTGGACTCCCTTGTTCTGCAGTTCGTACGATTCCCGGAAGCCGTTGTTCTCAACTTTCTTCCACCCGTAGAGACGGTCAATTTTATTGAGCGCAACAATAAACGGTGTCTTTCTATCTCGGAGAAGTTTCATCGACTCCAGTGTTTGGGGCTCCAGGCCGTGCATAATATCAACCACTAGAATGGCAATATTACAAAGCGAAGATCCACGGGAGCGGAGGTTAGAGAAAGACTCGTGACCAGGAGTGTCGATAACCAAGAGGCCAGGAACTTTGAATTCGAAGGCACCATCCCTGTTGACAACCATCGTCTTCTTCTTGATAGCATCGACTGGGAAGTAGGTGGCTCCAATCTGTTGTGTAATACCTCCAGCTTCACCTTCCTGGACGTTTGTTTGTCTGATCTTATCCAATAACTTCGTCTTTCCTGTATCGACGTGGCCAAGAATACAGCAAATTGGAGATCGTAGGTTGTCCTTGGACTGAGCTGCCAAAGCCTCTTGGTGGGCTTTCTCTCGTCGCTCGGCGGCCTCCTTTTTCCTCAGAGCAATGGCGGCTTCCGCTGCAGTGGCTTCTTCGTCCTCTGAAGATTCTTCCTCAGATGATTCCTCTTCGGATTCTTCCTCAGGCTCCTCGGCAGGGGCGGTTCCTTTGGGCCTCGATGGTAAGGATTTCGCGTCTTGTGAAACTATGCACATTAGTACTCGTGTTTTATTTAAATCTAACAGCCAGGCTTCAGTCTCTGTTGGATTTGGGTACATACCGGCAGACACTTTCTCGGTTGAGGGTGCTCCTTCTTCTTCCGAATCTGCGTCCCAACTATCTTTAACGTCGTCTTCCTCAGCGGCAGCTACTTCCCAGTCATCCTCAACTTCACTGCCTTCTGCTTCTTTGGCGGCGAGTGCAGCTGCTGCCTCTTTCTCGGCCTTCTCTGCGGCCTTGGCTGCCGCACGCTCAGCTTCTGCCTTTGATCTCGATGCTGCTTCAGCCAGGAGGCGTTCTTCCTCAGCCTGGATTTCTGCTGGATTCTTTCTGCCCCCCTTTTTCTTCTTGTTATCATAGACGACCTTCTTCTTCTCCTCTCCCGCCTCCAGTCCGCCCACCTTGACACCTGCAGCAATCATTTGCTGCAACTTTTTCTCATTTCTAGCCTTCTCTTCTTTCTGGGCTTTGGTCATAAACTTGCCCTCTTTCTTGAGAAGGTCAATCTTCTCCTTTTCTCTCTGCTTTTTGATGAGCTTAGCCTCTTCGCGGGCCTTTTCTTCTTCAGCTTCGCGTCTTTCCTCCTCCTCGATGCGTTCTCTCTCCTCGGCCACAGCCCTTGCCTTCTCCTCCTCGCGGCGCCTTAACTCCTCTTGTTGTTTTTGTAGTCGGGCCAGCGCGGGGGTCAGCTTCTTGCCTTTGGTGGCGGCAGGCTCAGGTGCCTCGGTCTTTGATTCGGCAACGGGTTTTGCTACTTCGGCAGCCTTGGCCGCCGGTGCGGTGGTCTTCTTTTTTGCCGCCTGTTGGAGGTTCACTCGTATCAGCAATATGTCTACAAAATTTACCGGCGGTTCTTACCTGTTCCTTCTTTCTTTGCTTCTCCCGTTCCTTCTTGGCCTTTTCCTTTTCTTTTTTCGTCATTACTCGGCCATCCGCACCCCGTTCGTCATCTCCATCATCCTCTGCGGGCACACTTTTCGCGGCGCCTTTTGCCTTCCCCTTTGTTGGCAACGAAAATTCTTCATCCATCGTTGCCTCGTCAGGCGCCTTGATTGAGGGGTCAAAGGTAGAAACCTCCTCAGCGGGCGTTTCTCCGCCGTTGGCGTCGCCGAGGTCATCTGCCGGCTTTCCTTTGGCCTTTTTCTTGTTCCGGTTCTTCTTCATGGCGGCCATGAGGCCGCCAGCTGGGAATTCGTCTTCGCCCGCCTCTGTGCCCGCATTCGGGGCGGCATCTTCAACATGCGGGGCAGGGTCGCCCAGTTCCGCCTCCCAGTCGTCGCCACCCTTCTTGTTATTCTTCTTTTTGGGAGGCATATTGACCGCTCTGTCGGATGAAATTTACGTCCACGGAGACGATAGAGGAGCCCTGGCTAATCAAGTTTGCTTCGCAAAGTGAATTAATGAGTACAAAGAGATTCAGTAAGGAAGTGGTTGTGTTTGGTGGGGCAAGGCTTGGCAGTGTACAAAAATTGTCCAGGTGTACCAGGCTGGCATGGCAAGATAAGCGAATCGACAAAGAAAGACTCCACAGCCCCAGACTTTCCATTTCCAATCAGAGTCATGAGCACGCAGCCCTAGAAGTCGCGTCGGTCGGCAACGAGGTTACAGGTCAGGGTGAATGCTAGGATAAACCCAAAATGAACCGCCAAGGCTCGCTTAAACGGCACTGACCACCCACAACCTCATCCGACTTAGTTTCACCTTCGTCCATTCTCTCTGAGCTCTACAACCTTGCATAACCTCCAGCAAAGACGCAAAGATGGCCGAAAAGTTGAAGGATACTGTAATACATTCCTAATCTATTTATAATTGATTACTAACTTTTGCTATAGGCTATTTACAAGGCTTACTTGGCTCTAGGTACACGCCCTTAAAATAGTCCGACCTTTTCTATACGTCAGGTCACAAAACCACTTCATTATTACGGCTTTGTTAATACATTACGAATACATTAGAGAGATGCAAAGGGAAACATAATCCTTGTTAGTGGAGAAGTTTATTGCCGTGCTGCAATGCCTGATGGAAGTATCTGCAAAGTGAATGTACGTTTTTGCAATATATTCTTAATGTATTACTAATATATTAAGTTAAAATACTCTACTACTGGAAACCTACGCACGCATGTTAAGTCGCATAAAGTGACGCTTGCAGGAGTCAGGGCTGGGACAACCTCTATGATGGAGAACGAGGAAAATATTTGTGGGTAGAATGAGAATGTATTCCGAATGTATTACTAATATATTAAGCATTCTACAATAATTTGATGGCCTGCCACGAAGCTACAACCACTGCCCTCTAAGCTGGCTCTTCGGTTTCCAATAATCCTCCTGCTATTGCAACGCCCCAGAAGCTACCAAAGCGACAGGAAAAAGTTCATCGCCCTGTTCTTCCGCGAAAGAAAGATGGCTCTGTATGTAGAAGGCAGAAAATTTTGGTAATTAATTACT
>LMYD01000599.1:0-23856 GCA_001630595.1 Pseudogymnoascus sp. BL308
CCAGTTGAGGGGCGTGGCGTGGTGGTGGGGGAATTGTAGCTGCTTTTTTTTGTTGTGGAAGGCGGGGAGGATGGGGGCTTGAGAGGGGGTGGGCTGGGCGGCGGGCTCTTAGTATGGGGAGACTTAAAGTCAACCACAAGCTGTGGCTGAGGGACGTTCCTGACAAGACCTTGTATATTTTGAAGGTATGATAGCTAGGGCGTGTTATACTCATTGCTACTGTAGTTTGAACTTTGCAGTAAAGAGCATTTGCGTTGTTTAACTTCTACAAAGACTTGAGACAGTTTTACCATTCTTCTGGCTTGGTAGTGTGCAAGAGAGCATTTGCCTAGCATTTACTTCTCGAGGCTGAGCCTCGCTAGGACTGGTGTTCTTGCATGAGACTCCATAATCGGCTACAACTAACTCTGAAAGGCATGATAAATATTTATGCCTAGCTAGTATGCCTGCCGCCTCACAAATATTCTCTTCTATATATCTTGTGGGCATGGGCTATGGCAGAATTAAGAGCTTGCAAAGGTGCAAGACATTAAGGGCGAGGCTTTAAACTATATGAGCAAGAAGGCAAAGAATGAGGAAGTTATTACTACTTATAATATTTACTTTACTTATAGAAGAATTATAGCTAAATATAAGAGGCTAATAGTAATAGTAGTAATGTTAATAATAAGGAAAACAAATAAATCTAAGGGGTATAGGGAGTATAGGGAAAATAAGGAGCATAGGGATCATAAGGAGTATAAGGGGTTTAGGGGTTTAGGTTAGTAAGGGTATCTAAAAAGCTTCATTTTTATATGCTCTATTCAGCCTCATGTATCTAGATATATACCCTACTCTACCCGTGAGATCTTGGCTGGGTATATACCCTACCCGTGAGCATTACGGATACTACCCGGATATGTATCCGCCAAACACTATGTCAAACTCAACCTTTCCAGCAACAGTTCACCGAGTTCGCACCAACGCTAGTATTATACCAAGTGCTATCCTGGCGCCCTATCAACTTAAAACACCTTATTGATTTGGCGCAGCTCGGTCTCGAAAGATTCTCATTCCCAATATTTTTCTCACCCGATCCGACAGCGCTTTTGCAGCCACACCCAGCATTGGTCAAAGAAGGAGAATAGTCAAAGTATACTCCGCATTATTTGGAAGAAAGTATATAAATACTTTGGCAAAAAATATGCCAGATCATCCACGGGTCAAGGCATTGAAATCGTCGGGCATAAAGGAAGAGGACTACAAGTGGGGGCTTCTAGCGCAGCCTTTCGACGTCAAAGAAAATGAATGGATATTGTAGATTTCCAATTGATTAAGCTTTTGTGGAACGTAATAGTAACAATAATTATTTTTCGCCAAAGGTCTACGGTTTGGAGAACTGGCCTGCAGAGTATAAACATGTCACAGGGAAATTTGTCTTTCATCCGCTGCCGCAGTACCCGGCCAGACCACCACGCGCGGTGAGAAATGCCCCACCACCGACACCTTAACAAATTGAAAGATCGCACCGTTTTTCCATATAGAAGGTGGGGGCCAGCGCTACCGTGAACCACAGACATTCGTAATTCTCACCCAAGCTACCCACCTTCTGTTTTGGTCTAGAATAAGTGGTCCGTAGGATCAACCGTACCTACTGCTAATGGTTAAGGAAACAAGGATACCATGACAATGACGAAGAAAGGCCGGCTGCGGCGATACTTGGGGATACCATGCATGCGCAATTTGGAAATGCCACGAGTACTCCTATGATCCTTGTTCAATAGCCGCCCTGTATTTGCGGAACAAGCCCGTGGATAAACGCTGGCTTAGTGGCATAAACCTGGGAGTCCCGAAGGGTCGGGTCTGGCCAACGCGCTGTATAGAATATCTCATAGTTTCCTGAACATTTAATTCTCATTTTTAAAGAAGAAATCTAGTGGTTACGATGTCGTTCATGATGCAGCGCTGCTCGGGACTGCTTCGCTCTGTAGCAGCCCGCCGGCCCCGGTCAACCTTAAATCTCGGTTCCCGGAGAAATCTCCACGAATAGTAAGTGTCACGGTATATGGAGGAGTGTGTGGAAAACAAGAAGAATTGATTTTTGACTATGATAGCCTGGTGATTGTAAGAGACGAGAGAGACATTCAGGGCCTAGATCTGAAGCCCACTTTCGCTGGAAAGGTGCTGACGGAGGGGAGCAAAATCCCAAAGACCGTGTTTGCCTGTCAAGTTGCCGGTATTGAGGCGATAAAGGAGGCAATGAGGAAACTTGTAATGCAACGTTTCTAATATCGGATTGTCCAAATGCTAATTGTGGGTTTTAGAGCCCGTCTGATTTGTCGACCGTGGAGATTCTACCGCTAGAAACAGTCCACACAAGTTACTTGGGGGAGTCGAGCAATGCAGAATAGTTGGCGGGAGGAAATTGTTTTCAACTTTATTATATATTGTAGCAATTACTGAGTTTATTCATTCTCTGACCGAATCAAAACCGGCCAGTAGGCGCTCTGTCAAGTATTTTGCCATACCGCTCACCATCTGCTCTTCCATGCCTCCTTTCTGCCAGACCAATGTCATTGTCAATGGGCCACCTGGAATACTCAAAGAAGTGCATCCAAATAGTGGACCAGTGACAGATCCACACTGAGAAACAAACACCTTCTCCAGGCGCAAAGAACTGCTGTCCGTCTCGACATTGTCGACGACTTTAACATTGCCGAAATTAGACAATTCATACGTTAACCCCCTTTTCTTTCCAATTTGGCCCAGTGACGGCCCATACCAATCGTCAATACCGAACATGGCAGCCCACATATTATTTTTGGGGCTTCTTTTCAGCTCAGCTGCCATGTCTCGACGATAGTCCTTAGCAATGCCGATGACCACCTCAAGCTCTTGGCTGGAGCTGGGAGCTATGTTGCGGATCTCATTAACTAATGACTCTGGAAAATCACTGATCAATGCCGAGGCATGATTGCATATCTCGTCATCAGCCACTTTTGTAAGGTAGCGCATAGAGTATGGAGTATCTGCCCGAAACATGTGGCCCGAAGGAATTTCGCGTGAGAGAAAGGTGACCACAAGGCCATGTAACAGCCCAGTTAGTGTTACTTGGCGCGACCTGCAGAATTGCAGGACCATATCCAGTTGCTTCTGGGGAACGATTACTAAACGGACACACGATTCATACTCTTCTGCAGATGGTAGAAAGATATTGGGTCCTGTCCACACATTTGGGGCACTGTAGTCGGGTTGGGAGCTGTCATTCTCATCCTTGGACTGTAAATCGACCGCGTCCTCCAATAGTATGGGACAACGGAGATCTCTTGGTACCTGGTATGGCCATGGTAAGTCTTCGGCTTGGGGGTTGTTGAAAAAATGAAACAAAGTCCTGAGGAAGTTCGTATGGCTCAACCCATCAGCGGTGGCATGGTTTGCGAAAAAAACGATGCTTAGTCTCTGTACCTGATTGCGCATCTGCTGAGATTCGGACCCCCACTGGCCGCCGTGTTTGAGAATAACCAACCTCCACGGTGGCTTACGATTGCCATCCAGAAGAATTTCTGTATTTGATCTCTGCAGGAGTTTGGCGACTGTAGCATCATCACCATGTTGGGCTTCTTCAGGCGATTGTCCACAAAATTCTAAGACATCCTCTTTGAAAATGTTTCGGAGCCTTAGAAAATGAGCTTCTTTAACTGGAGTCTGGTCGACAATCCCATAGCAAAGAGAAGGGTGGTATTGAACAGTTTGGTGTAGTGCGTTTGCGAAACGTCCCATGGCCCAACTGTCTGGGTCGGCCAGCTCATCTGCAGAATAGGTACACACTGCGAGGGCTGACACGCAGCGATAAAAACCCAGGATATTGCGACAAGAATAGTACCGTCCGATGGCCCCTTTTGACAGTGTCAGTAACGGAGCCTTTTCACAGATGAGGGAACGAAATACCTAAATCGACAATATCATGTGACTCCATACTTCCAACCATATTTACTTTTAATCAGAAGTTAGGGCTGCTACTCTCTATCAAAATTTGAAATTCATGGGGCCTGCCTCCAAAAAATTGAAAGCGACAGATCTAAATGAGTAGTTGCACCCTGGCTAAACGTTTTTCGCCCGAAGATCTGAAATCCCCCCAAACTCGCATTCGATGTATCGAAACGATGAGAAATTTGGCGGTAAGCAGCAAAATCAACCTAAAAGAGGGGTAATGTTATGTGGAGATGTAAAGTAAAGNGCTAAATGGCACCACCTTCCTCCTTGGGAA
The DNA here is from genome assembly GCA_001630595.1 of Pseudogymnoascus sp. BL308. NCBI lineage: Eukaryota > Fungi > Ascomycota > Leotiomycetes > Thelebolales > Thelebolaceae > Pseudogymnoascus > Pseudogymnoascus sp. BL308. The sequence continues at coordinate 4,247 of LMYD01000599.1, forward strand.
ACTGTACTTCAGGACATTTATAGGTGGATATATGAAGAGGATTGATAGCTATTCCAGAGTCTGGGGCTGGGGCCTATCACGATGGTGTGACCATACGTTTCCTTGCCTTTCATACAGCCATATGTGGGTAGGAGAAGTGGAGGAGATCCCTCTGTTTACGAGAATATGACAAGGGGTGCGATGCCTGCTTCATTTATTAAGGTGCGGACTGTGGGGCTGGAGGTACAATATTATGGAAGATTGCTGGAACGAATCCTTCCCATAAACTCACTATGCGCAACGAATCATTCCGCATACGACATAAATTGTTGGGGCTGAGACTCCGCGAAACGTATAGTATGGCCAATGGTCTGTAATATGGTCACATGGCATCAGCACCACTTCACAGCAGTTCCAGGCAGCTCTATTTTAGACAATACGCACGATACTGAATAAATTATTATCATTTTCGTCCCCTTGTGAGCAGTTGCCAGAGTCTGCGAGATATCATCGAATAGCGAAATATATACACTTCACAAATGCTTTAAAACATTTGCAATGATTTACTCCCTGGCTAAGGTAGCCATTGCGCTGAGTGTGGCATTTTGTTCCTGGTTTCTGGTTAGGCTGGTGAGGGAAAGGCGGCGGTTTGCGGGCCTTGTGAGTTTCCACGAGAACACATTGCTCCTGTACTGACTACCTCAGCCTGGACCTCCTCACCACTGGCTATATGGCCATCTTCCAATTGTTAAAAAAATAAAGGAAGGGCTCCCAGCTGATGCCCATATCAACCTACTTCATGCCGCTATAGCTCATGAGTATGACCTGGGACCAATATATTACCTTGATTTATGGCCCACGTTCGACCCAACGGTAATAGTTCTTGACCCGGCAATGGCGGCGCAAGCCACGCAGCTCAATAATCTACCAAAGCATCCCCTGTATAGGTTAATGGAACATACTGTTGGGACTGAAAGCATCATCACTACCACAGGACAGCAATGGAAGTTCTGGCGAAAGGTTTTTGACCCTGGATTTTCGAGCACGCATCTGGCGACTCTTACCCCTATGGTAGTGGAGCGTGTTGAAATATTCATAAAGAAACTGGAAGAGCATGTGGAAACCGGGGAGGCCTTTCAGATGTTACCGTTGACTAAGAGTCTCACGATGGACGTGATCGGACGTGTTACCATGGCCTCAGACTTCAACACCCAACAACAATCGCATGAAATCGTGGATGCCTTTACGGTACTGCCAAAGTATATCCCTCCATTTGGTTTTGATCCAATTAGGCTTTTCAGCCCTACCAGAATTTGGAATGCAAGGTATTACCAGAAGAAGTTGGATAGGCTCATCGGAGAAGTTGTTGACCAGCGATTTCGTGAGCGTCGAGCTGGCAAAGTTGGACCCTCAGAGAAATCCCTTGTGCATTTGGCCCTGGATACATATGAGCAAATGGGAGGTTCCGTAAACACCGATGTTATAACGGATCCCGCCTTTAAGATAAATGCAATCCATAACATTCGAGGGTTTTTTTTTGCTGGGTATGTTGTTCCTTGCTCGGTCGAATAGGTACTGATTTACCATCTAGCCACGCAACCACTTCTGCGTCACTTTGCTATTTATATTACGTTTTGTACAAATACCCAGTTGTTTTACATCGGCTCCGTCAGGAGCATGAAGAGTATTTGGGGATAGACCCAGAGGACGTCAGTGCCCGCATCCAGAAAGAACCGACTCTTTTGAAACGGATGCCGTACACCACGGCAGTGATCAAGGAGTCTCTCCGCTTGTTTGTAGGAGTTGGGACAGTACGCAACGGGGTTAAGGGGTTCAACTTTCTGGACCCGAAAAAAAACATAGTGTATCCAACTTACAGAGATGGGCCATTTCCTATTCTGATTCGATCATTCCCTATCCACCGAAATCCGGAAAACTTTCCAGACCCAGAACGCTTCGACCCCGAACGCTTCTTGGGAGAAAGAGCAGCTTCTATGACGAAGGATGCATACCGACCTTTCGAGAAAGGGCCAAGAGACTGCCCTGGCCAAGAACTCTCAATGATGGAGATGCGCATCACATTGGCCCTTACAATCCGTAAATTCGACATTGAGATGGCATACCCCGAGGATGCTCCAAAAGTTATGGGGGATCCTGCGTATCACGTAATGTACTCAAGTGCTGGACCAGCTGCGAACTTACCAGTGAAAATCAAAATCGCGCAAAGGGGGAAAAGGGGGTGAATTCCAACACGCCGCGAGAATTATAGGAGATGACAAATATAAAGGCAATGCACCGGTATATGCATATAACAAGCCCTTTTGCCAATGTATGTTGATCCCATATATTCTAATCTGGAGAAAATGGGAATAAGCAACTCGAAAGAAATGATTCGGAATAATTTAATTTATTATCCCAAATATGATGAAGGGACTCTCCAATAATGTCACTTTATTGATGTTGGTAATATATAATAGAGAATATTTACGGTTTATTTTAGTCAGTGCCAGATTCTAATTTCTCCAGATTGTGATTACTGGAAATAATAAATGCTGGTGCATCTGCTCCTTCGAAACCCAAATTACTAATTTGGGAAAGATTATAGTATAATAGTGGGGCAGGCCTTTGGCTATTGGTAATGAGCGGAATAGACGAACAAGGAAAGCCGAGGATACCATCGCTGACTAGAAAGACTCTACCTCTATGGAGTGTGTATACTTAAAAAGGCTCACCGATGCTCGATTAAGCAGGTCTGTCAGTACGTTAAAGGATGGTTCATGTTGTTCGCCACTCGAGATCCTGGTAGTGCTGACATGGGAACAGGGATTTGCGGGAGGGGCGGAAGAGTCGGGATCACAATGTGGCTAATCCCGTCTGTGCAAAACTGGGGGCCAGACCCCTGTTTTTAGCGTCAAAGGACCGCAATTGCTAGCTTATTCTTCCCGCACTTGGCATATGATTAAATATGTGTGGACATGGCTGCTGCCACCTCACTACCAGCCGCGTTTTCCTCTATTAAATCAACAAACCTAGAGAACGTACTGTAGGCATGTCGCACGCTGTTAGAATCGCTGCTCGGAATAGTCTGAATTCATCATCCGTTGGAAAGACGTCGGAATGGCTTGTGTTGCTTGCTGATAAACCTGGAATCGTGAGTACAGTGTCCCGCTACAAATATTTATGCGGGATAGGAGCTGACGAGGTGTAGCTCGAACGCCGAGTCCGGATCCGACCCGTACACTCTAGAAATTTTGTTAAACTTCATGAGAGCGGTTTCGTGTCATGGGCAGGTACGCTTTGCCAAGACCCCGCACCCTCCCCCTTCAGTTTGCCGCGTCGACGCTAATAGCGCCATATTAGGCCCCGTGTTTAAAGAACACGTTAGTGAGGGGATTCGGCCGTTCGTCGGATCTACCATGGTCGTGAACGCACCGAGCCGCAAGGCGGTGAAGGAGACGCTGGAAAAGGATATTTTTGTTACGGAAGGGATTTGGGATTGGGATAACGTTCAGATCCTCCCATTTCAGACAATTCTGAGACAGCCGGCGCATAAAACGGGCGCTGTGCTTTAGTGCGAAAACTAATCTTTGCAATCAATCCATAACGTAACGGTGTGCAACAGAGCCCCTTGACAATTGATATATTCCTGTGCACTGCTATTGATGTCTCACTGGTGGAGAATCTCGCCGTATTGTAGGATTCGATAACTGTGCTGCAGGCACCAATCATCTATAAGCCACAGTAGGTCACGAAACTCATTTCCGTTCTCATTCCCACTCGATTGATAATAGAGGCTGGAACTTGTGCCATTGATGATGGGGCAACCGCGGATCACCACTTGGCACATGAGTATCCACATCAAATACTACCTACCTTAAATGCATCACGGCTAGCTCGGTCCTCGGGACCTGCCTAATACCGTAAGTTACTGACGTCTGACAACATTCTTTACGAAGGATGATGCGGCAAATGAGAATGGCGAAGGATTCCGAATTCTAAAGTCAATGCAACGAGAGATGGCTTACTACTGGTTACCGTGGGTGTGCTATCGGATGGCGCTAAATTCATACCTAAAAGTCTCATACAGACACTACTCAACCTCGTGATGCATCGACGAGAGCTTCCAGAGACCGAAAGAAAACCCTCAAGATATCGACTGCAAACACCGAATATCAGGTCTTTTTTTTAACCTCCCTAAAAAAATATGGTGCAGAGCTCTTCTCCGGATCTTGACTACTGGACGGATCGCCTTCGCGACAGGGAACAGTGCATTTTCCCGACGCTGAATGACAATGTCGAAGGACCAAATGAAAGACACGATGTGGAAGTTATAACACCAGACTTGATTTCATTGAACATATTTTGTCAAGAACATGATTTGAAGCTTGTGACAGTATTTCAAGCCGCATGGGCGTTGGTACTCCGATGCTATACTGGACTGGAAGATGTCTGCTTCGGATATTCAGAAGACTCACATGACCTCTTACCTTCCCAGGCAACTCTTGCCGGAGAAAGTGTTCTTCGCCATGCTCTGGATATCCTGGAATCAACATTAAATCATGATTCCAATTATAAATCATGCTCGATAGAGGATATAGAGGACGCACTCGAGCTTGGTCGAGGAGGGATTTTCAACACGGCGGTCAGATGCAGTCTAATAGGGGAACGCCCTAACTCTTCGACTGCTGATAATCAAACGAATGGCCAGCAAGTGGAAGTGAACGGCAACAGTGACTGCGAGCATAAATATACGAGAAAATATGGTTCGCATTATATCATTGTGGTCGATATCACTCTGTCCCAGAACTCGGTAACAGTGGCCCTGAATTACCAGTTGTCTTGCCTATCCAAGGGACAGGCTGCAAATGTTGCCAGCGCATTAGAAAGGGCCGTTCTGTGTGTGTTAAATGGAGCATTGGGAACGGTGGGAGACCAACACTTGTTCAGCGACTACCATCGAGAGCAGGTGGATAGGTGGAACCAAAATCGCCCAGAGTGGACAGACTTGACACTCCATGAGGCTATGGCAACTCAAGTCAAAATACAGCCAGAAGCAACTGCTGTCCGTGCTTGGGATGAAGAATGGACTTACCGTGAGGTGGATGTATTGTCATCATCACTTGCCCAGCACTTGGTGGATCTCGGCGTAAAATCAGGAATGAGAATACCCCTTATTTTCGAGAGATCCGGCTGGTGGGTGATAGCCTTATTGGCGGTCTCAAAAGCAGGGGGTGCGTTTGTCCCAATAGATGTTACGCAACCCATACTCCGGATAAAAGACATTATCAAGGACGTGGAGCCACAGTTCTTGTTATCCTCTGATAAACACTCCGCGCTGTTGGCAAACTCAGTAAAGACCACAGTGGTAGTATCCAAGGAAGGTTTGGAAAAACTTTCTTCGAGGAGCGTTTTATCGCCCTCTTTGCCTAAGGTCTCTTCGGAAGATGTGGCGTACGTCATAGTATGTGTTTATGCGATTCTCCCCACCCAACTGTTGGACACATTGCAAGTCTAGTTATGGTACTGTACCCCATTGAAGTAAATTGACAGTTCTATAGTACACGAGTGGCTCGACTGGACGGCCCAAAGGTGCAATGCTGCCTCATGGCGGCTTTCTTTCATCTCTAATACGTTGGTTCGAAGATACGTCCCTTGGGCCAGGCTCGATGGCACTCCAAGCTAGCTCATATGCTTGGACTGTGAGCATCATTGAAACTATATGTTCGCTTTGGCAAGGAGCATGTTTATGTGTTCCAAGTGACCATTCTAGACAGAATGAATTTGCTTCTGTTTTCAACGAAATGAAAATAACCTGGGCCATTCTATCACCATCCATTATCAAAACGGTGCCTGTAGAATCAGTTCAGTACTTGCGCTCACTAATACTCTGTGGAGAGCCAGTGTCTCAAGAAATTGCTGAAAGATGGTCATCCGAGAGAACAAAAGTCTGGGTAGGTTGGGCAGCAACGGAGGCCCCCGCCATTACCAGGACCGCATGTTTTACACCAGGCACCGATATTCAAAATCTCGGTTATTGCAGACCTGTTTGTAGGATTGTAGAGGTAGGTAATCATGACCGTTTGGTACCCGTTGGCGCCGTGGGGGAAATTGTTACCCATGCTCCATGGTCCTCAATAGGGTACCTTAACGACCCAGAGAAAACTACTGCGAAGTTTCTAGATCGGCCTGATTGGTTGAATGGACATCCCTCGAGTTATGGATCGCGGTGGTTTAAGGTTGGAGACTTGGTCCGACAAAATTCGGACGGAACATTGGTACTCGCAGGCCGTGGTGATAACATGGTAAAGATTAGAGGACAACGATTCGACATGTCTGAAGTTGAAAACCATCTAGCAGGGGATGACAAAATCCGCAATTCCTTGCCGATTCTACCTAAGGTGGGTATATGCAAGCAGCGCTTGGTAGCCGTCATTTCTCTTCATGAATTTAGCTCAAGGGCCGACGACAATGGAAAGGGGGAAATTGCCATTTTGAAAGGCCAAAAAATGCAAAAAGCGGCCACATGGTTGTCAGCGTTTCGGGAGTCTTTATCAAAACGCATTCCGTCCTATATGATACCGACCATATGGATTATGGTTCAAAGCATTCCACTCACTGTTACCGGAAAGATAGACAGAGTTACATTGAAACGTTTCGTGGAAAAAATGGACGTCAAAACGTTTGACGATGTCTCTATGTTGGGCGTCGAGCGAGAAGCCCCCACTACCTCTATGGAGAAGCGACTTCAAAAAATATGGGCCGAGATATTACATCTCCCAGTCGACAAAATTGGACGCAACCAGACATTTATCAGTTTAGGGGGCGACTCTATCTTGGCTATGATCGTTGGATCCCGCTGCCGAGACAAGAAACTCTCTCTGCGTGCGCAAGATATATTGAAGTTCGGAACAATTGCGGAACTTTCATCACACACTGCTGCTATTGAAGAAGCAACTCAGGATGAACTCGTCATGAGTGCCCAATTTGAGCGACTGCGGGCTTCGATTAAGTCCCAATTACACAGGGTTGGAGTTACGAATATCGCCAATATCGAGGATGCGTATCCATGTTCACCAATGCAGCAAGGACTATTACTGAGCAAAGCAAGATTGACCGGAGACTATAATACGTCACACATCTACGAAATTGTGCCGCGGCCAGGTGCTACGCCGTGTATCAAAAAGTTAAAAGATTCATGGCAGCAGGTTGTGGATCGACACTCGAGTTTGCGGACTTTCTTTGTGGAAAGCGTGTTACAGGCTGGGTCATTTGATCAGGTCGTACTCCGAAGGTATAATACAGCAGATAACGTAATCACATATGAATGTGGTGTCATAGAGCAGGCCGAGGATGCCATCCTCATGTTTAAAGACAAACAGCTCAAACCGTATGCTAATGGTCGGCCGCCACATAGCCTCACAACTCTCCACACCGGGTCCAATAGGCTCTTCTTTAGGATGGATATCGAACACACTCTCGTGGATGGCAGATCGATTGCTATCATTATGCGAGACTTGATCGCCGGGTACGATGGAAACCTGAAGCCTCGGGCAGCCAACTCATACTCTTCATATGCCGCAGTCCTACATAATGTTGACTACGGCATCGACAACAAATATTGGAAAACTTACTTAGATGGGATGCATCCCTGCGTACTCCCAGACCTTAGCCATAGCTTGTCGAGGAAGCCGCAAGAATCTCGACCACAATCACTCGCAGTGAAAATCGACAACTCAGAGCACCTGCTCAAATTTTGCCAAAGCCAAGGGATAACATTGTCTGCTCTGTTTCGTACCATTTGGGGATTAGTTCTTCGAGCCTACACTGGTTCGGACGAGATCTGCTTTGGATTTATTACGTCTGGGAGAGACGTTCCCGTCCAGGGTGTCAACGATACAGTCGGCACATTTATCAATATGCTGGTCTGTAGGATGAATCTTGCGAAGTCCAACAACCTCAAGGATATTATCGCGGCGGCACATTCGGATTATTTGAGTAGTCTCCCCCATCAGCATGCATCATTGGCACAGATACAGCATCAGCTTGGTCTTCAAGGTCAGCGCTTGTTCAACACTGCAATGACAGTATTGAAACAGGATCCGCAAGCTCCGAGAGCAAACCCACTTGTTGACTTCAATTTAATTCATGAGTGGTCGCTTACTGAGGTAATCTCCCCCGCGAACAAAATAGTATTGTTATGGAATTTACTAACATGGGGCGTAGTATGATCTCGATGTACAAGTATGGGTTTCAAATAATCATATCAAAATGGAACTTTGGTATAAACCCGAGTGGGTTTCCAGTGAACATGCGCATAATATTGCTTCTACGTTCAACCGGGCGCTGGAAGTCATCGTCGATGATCCAGACCAAAGAGTTGGAAACCTGGACCTATTCGGCGAGCAACATAGGATGCAAGTGTGGGATTGGAATTCGAAATATCCCGACACGACTGCCACCTGTCTCCACGACCTCGTTGAAAGACAGGCATTGAAGCGGCCACAGGCGATTGCGGTCCACTCATGGGACCGTGAACTCACATTCAGCCAGCTTGAAGGATATTCCAACGTGCTAGCTAGTAATCTGGTACTCCTCGGAGTTGGACCAGAAATCCGTGTACTTTTGTGTTTCGAGAAGTCAGCTCTTGCTATTGTGGCAATGCTGGGGATTCTTAAAGCTGGCGGCGTCTGCGTCCCAATCGACCCCAAACACCCTGTGCAACGATTGCAAAGAATCATCAACGACGTTAAGGCCCTATCTTGCCTTGTATCGCCTACGCATAGAGAATTATTTGAGAAAGAAGCATTAATCCATCGGATCCCTCATATTGTCACGGTGGAAGAAACCCTTCTCGCTTCCCAACAATTCGTGGTAGCCTCAAAAGCATGTCATACCGTCAACTCCGAGAACGCTGCATTTGTGATATTTACATCAGGAAGCACCGGTACGCCCAAGGGGATAGTTCATCCGCATCAAACGGTCGCTTCTTCACTGTATGCTCTGGGAAATATTATGAAGATAAGGTCTGACTCTCGTACGCTACAATTCTCTGCCTTCGTTTTCGACGTCAGTCTCACCGAGATATTTCTTTCACTCACTCATGGTGGTGTTCTTTGCATCCCTTCTGAGGATGAAAGAATGAACAACCTAGAATCAGCAATAGTTCGCATGAATGTCAATTGGGCACACCTTACACCAACAGTTGCCTCATTCCTCAACCCAGAAGTAGTGCCAACATTAACCCACATGGCTCTTGCAGGGGAGCCTCTCAAAAAGGTTAATTTGACGGAATGGGCTGAGAAGGTTGCCTTGTTCAACGTATATGGCCCAGCTGAATGTGCTCTTGTATCTACAGTACGACCAGGTCTAGCGAAGAATGACAGGCCAGACAATATCGGCCAAGGGATTGGGCTATTGACGTGGTTAGTTGATCCGTCGAATGCTGATTGCCTTGTCCCGGTCGGAGGGGTAGGCGAAATGCTCTTGGAAGGCCCTAATGTTGCACGCGAGTACCTGGGAGACAAGGACAGAACTTTAGCATCCTTTATTGAAAATCCGTCGTGGTTGCGGGGAGACAAAAAGACTCCGCATCGGCATCGCCGCTTGTACAAAAGTGGAGATCTAGCAAGATATAATGGGGATGGGTCTATTCAACTTTTGGGCCGAAAAGATACTCAAGTTAAGATACACGGGCAACGTGTGGAGCTGAGTGAGGTTGAATATCAGTTAAGGATGAGCATTCCAGAACAAAAGATAACCAACGTCGCTGTTGTATACGCAAAATCAGAAGACCATCCAGGTGGGGGGTTACTGGCGGCTTTCTTGGAACTCGAGGAGAAGTCGCCAGAGGTTGACATAAACCAACTCATGCTCGACATACCCCAACACCTGAGGCAATTACTCGCCAGATTGGATGCCAACCTGGCTGCCGCTCTACCAACATATATGGTGCCATCTATTTACGCTCCATTAAATACAATGCCGCTACTTACCGCAGAGAAGATTGATCGAAAGCGTCTATCACAAATTGCCGCCATGCTTTCCATCGAACAAGTGAGGCTATATTCGTCCTCTGAGTTTCAGTTCGACAAACGAAAACCTCGAACAAGAATGGAGAGAAATTTATGTTCCCTTTGGGCAGAAGTCCTCAATATCGACAAAGGTTTCATTGGTATAGATGACAGTCTCTTGCGACTCGGCGGAGACTCCGTTGTGGTGATGCGTCTTGCCGCTGTCGCCCGGGAAACTGGAATAACCATCTCGGTTGGGGACATATTTCAGCATCCTAAGCTATCAGAAATGGCATATATCGCAAAACCAGTGAGCGAGCAGACCTTGCAAGCTCTTGACATGCAATATGAGATTAGCCGTAGCGAGGTCCAAGATATATATCCATGCTCTCCACTCCAAGGCGGTCTAATGCTTTTGTCAAGCAGACAGGAAGGCATGTACCTGATGCAACACGCATTCCAATTACCACCCAAAACAAATATGGCACACTTTTGTGAAGCTTGGGGGGCAGTTTACAGACAGCTTCCAGTCTTGCGCACCCGCATAGTTCATGTCGAGAAGAGCATAGGTTCTATGCAGGTTGTCATGAGTGGAAATATACAATGGCGTTCGGCAACGTCCTTGGAAACCTATTTGGAAGAGGACAAATCCAGTCATATGAGCTATGGCAGGCAGTTGACAAGATTCGGCGTTGTGGATGATCATGATAAACAGGTGTTGTATTTTGTCTTCACGGCGCACCACTCCATTTTTGACAGTCGCTTTCTTGATTTGCTTTTCGCGGAGGTGGAAAGTGCATATGATTCACTCTCCTCGCTAGAAAGTTTGCCCTCATTGAATATCACCCCCTACAAATCTTTCGCGCTGGGCCTCTTTCATTCCGATATTTCTACAGCGGAATCATTCTGGAAAGGCCAATTCTCTGGGCTGAGCTTTTCTACTTTCCCCAAGGCACCATCAAAAAAGAATCTGCCGGTGCAGCGTACTTTGGATTACTCAATTAATTTCCCTACACCTATCGGCAACCTAGAATACCCATTTTCAATGATAATTCGAGCGGCGTGGGCACTGATTTTGGCACAGTATTCTGATTCGTCAGACAATATTGTTTTTGGCATGACCTTAGATGGCCTGGATGCGAACGAACTAGATGTTACTTCCATCGCTGGGCCAACAATGGCAACGGTCCCCGTCAAAGTGACCATTGATTCAAATCAAACAGTTGGAGACTTCCTAGGAGGAATTATAAACCAAGCCAATGCAATGGATCCATTCAAGCACTTTGGCTTGCAAAATATCAGGGGCGTCTGCTCCGATGCTACCAAAGCATGCAACTTTCAAAGCCTATTGGCCATTCATCCTATCCGCAATGAGCATAGAAGAATTTCTTCTTTGCTAGGCAAACCTGTTAAAACTCACAACAGTTCATCGACATATCTTCTTGAAGTGGAATGCCAAATTAATGAAACTGGGACATCTATGATAGCACAGTATGATGAATTGACCACATCGACACCACAGATGACGAGAATATTACAGCAATTTGAGCATGTGATGAGGCAGTTAGTTGCTGAAGGCGCAGCTACAATGCAGCTGAAGGATATCCAGTTCCATAGTCCTCAAGATGCAATGGACATAGTATCGTGGAACCGGTCACTGCCGCCGCTTTTGGATACTTGTGTCCACGACGTAATTTCTGGTCATGCAAAAGCTCGACCAGATTCAACGGCAATATGCTCTTGGGACGAATCTCTCAGTTACCGAGAGCTTGACGAGCTTTCAACAACTTTTGCACACCATCTTGTGAAGTCGTTCAATATTGGACCCGAATCACTAGTCCCCTTGTTATTTTCTAAATCTGCCTGGGCCGTGGTTGCTATGGTTGCAGTGCTGAAAGCCGGCGCTGGATATGTTCCTATGGACCCTTCTCATCCACCTTCTCGCCTCAAAGAAATTGTTGATGCAACACAAGCCTCTGTTATACTTTGCTCCCCTGAGAATAATCCTCTGAGCCGGTCTTTGGCTAGAGCGTCATTCGTGGTCAACAGAAAGATCATGGAAAACTTAATCACCGAAGATTATACCCACACATACGTCAAGCCAAATAACGTGGCGTACGTAATATTTACAAGCGGCTCAACCGGCGTTCCTAAAGGTATTGTGGTAGAGCATGAGGCATTTTGTACCGCTGCCTCGGAGCATGGGAAGCGTACCAATTTAAACGCCGATTCACGAGTGATACACTTCTCATCATATGCCTTTGAGGCATGCATTTTAGAAATATTGACAACGCTATTTAATGGGGGTTGCGTGTGCGTAGCCCCAGAAGATCAGCGCCTCGAAGATATTGCCAAAACAATGAGAGATTTGCACGTCAATTGGGCATTTTTCACACCATCCTTCATCCGAACAATCCGCCCGGACCAGGTTCCGGAATTAAAGACGCTCGTTTTAGGCGGCGAAGCCTTGGGGGTGGATAATATTGACGTTTGGGTCGATCATTGCTACTTGATAAATGGATATGGCCCGTCAGAGACTATCGTTTTCTCCATAATCAATGAGCATGTGCGTCGTGGCACCACCCCGGATTCTATTGGAAGACCCGTTGGAGGGGCCTGTTGGATTGTTGACCCTGAGGATCATTCTAAATTAGCACCTCTTGGTTGTATTGGCGAACTACTAATCGAAGGCCCGACACTGGCCCGTGGCTATCTGAATGATGCAGACCGGACTGGAAAAGCATTCGTCCAAAATCCCAAGCTGGTATCCCAGAGCGTAGACAACGAAATGCAAAACACAGACGGATGTGTAACAAACGGCCATGCTGACGGCTATGCTAACGGCCATATAGATGGGAAGTTGGCAAATGGCTCAACATCTAGGCCAGCTAGGGGACGGATGTATAAGACAGGGGACTTAGTCCGTTACGATTGCTCAGGAAATGCAGATGGCGCAATACTCTTTGTTGGGCGGAAAGATACGCAGGTTAAAATTCGTGGGCAGCGAATGGAACTTGGAGATATCGAGCACCACTTGAAATTACACCTGAAAATAATACAGCACATCGCCATTGAGCAGGTCGATCTGGGAAAACGCAACAATCGCTATCTAGCAGCATTTTTCTCGTTTGGTAGCCCAACTCTGGCACAGCTTGGGGAAGGGGAAACCCCAACAATACCCATGTCGAGCGATCTAAAAGCCTTAATTGTCGCTGCCGAAGCAAAGCTTTCCGAAGCTCTGCCCACGTATATGATTCCGACTTTGTACGTACCACTTGTAAGGATGCCTCTTCTATCCTCAGGAAAAACACATCGAAGAAAACTCCACGAGATCGCCGCTCAATTATCAGAAAGTGAGATTAGCCAATACTCACTAGCAGACGAAAACAAGACTCCTCCTTCCACAGAGAGGGAGGTGATATTGGCTAGACTTTGGGCACGTGTCCTTCATATGGGTCAGGAAATGGTAATTGGTATTGATGACAGCTTTTTCAGGCTCGGTGGAGATTCAATCGGCGCTATGCACTTGACAACTCTCGCCCGTGAGAATGAGATCTTGCTCACCGTTGCCGATATTTTTAAAAATCCTCGACTTGAGGACATGGCTGAAAACAGTGTATTGTTAACAAGGAGCCAAGACTTTCGAATGGAACCATTTATGCTACTTCAAGGCCCTCTCAATGCGGATAGGATATTGAAACGGATACAAGAACAGTACCACATCCAGAAAGGTGCTATTGAGGACGCATTTCCAGTAACGCCTCTTCAAGAGGGACTTATGTCTCTGTCAATCAAGCAACCGGGATCCTACATGAGTCAGATAACTCTGAGCTTACGGCCAGATGTGGATATCGATCATTTCATGGAGGCATGGCAAGTTACGGCGGAGAGAAATTCCGTTTTAAGATCGCGACTGGCATATGCAGATTTCCAAACTGTCCAATTTGTCGTGAAAGAACACATCGACTGGAAAACCGGCTCAGATTTAGAAGCCTACTTAGTCAACGACAAGAGAGTCAAGATGGGACTTGGCAAGCCATTAACTCGATTTGCAATTATCGATACAGGTGATGATGAGAGGTACTTTGTTTTGACAGCACACCACTCGCTTTACGACGGCTGGTCTTTGATGCTGGTGATGGAAGAGCTCGACCACTTGTTTCAAAGTGATCAGTCGAGGCCAGCTGCTCCCCCATATGCCACATTTATTGAACACCTGCGGAACATTGATCTAGATGCAGCGAGATCTTTTTGGCAGGCCCAGTTCTCTGATAAAGTTTTAGCCACCTTCCCTGATCCGAGATTAGTTACTCAAGCCACCACAGAAACATCCATTGTAAAGCTCACGGGACTAACCAGGCCAGTTGGTTCAGATATCACTTTGTCCACGGTAATGAGAGCAGCCTGGGCTCTCATAACAGCCAGGCACGCTAATACCAACGATGTCTTCTTTGGAGCAACCCTGATGGGCCGAAACGCTTCATTACCAAATATTGAAAGAATTACCGGACCTACCATCACCACAGTTCCTGTTTGCGTGTCGATTGGTGGATCTAAAACAATTAATGAATTCTTGCGCCAAGTTCAAGATCAAGCAACAGAGATGATTCCGTTTGAGCATACCGGACTTCAAAACATCAAACGATTTGGATCAGAGGCAGAGGAAGCGTGCAATTTTCAAAATCTCCTCGTTATTCAGCCAGATGGATCTGAAGATATTAACAGCAACCTGTGGAAAGAAACAGCCTTGTTTGCAAAAGGAGAAATGGTTACACTCACTTACGCCTTGATTGTCGAGTGCCGACTTTACAAGGATAAAGTCAAGATCACAGCTCAATACCGAGACAATGTAATACCTACCAAACAGATGCATCGACTAGTTAATCAATTCGTACAAGTTATGCACCAACTCAACGATGTGGCAGCTTCAAATAGCCAAACGGTCAACAATATTTCGATGATTAGCGAGAATGATGTGGACGAAATTCTGGGTTGGAATAAGGAGACATTACAGATTTCCAATTCGGAAGATTGCATCCATCGCACTATTGCGCAACAAGCAATCGAGCGCCCTCAGGCGCAGGCCATCAACGCTTGGGACGGGAGCTTTACTTACTCCCAACTCACCAATCTATCGAACAAACTATCCCACCATTTGAAAGCACTCGGCCTAGGTCCAAACCAGTTTGTTCCACTGTGTTTTAACAAGTCAGCTTGGGCCATAGTAGCTATTTTGGCTGTTTTGAAATCTGGTGCTGCGTACGTACCACTGGATCCCAAATATCCAAAGAAGCGACGAGACCACATTATTCAAGAAGTTTCGGCAAAGATTATTCTTTTGGAACCCCAACACAGGAACCTTTTCGATTCTTCAGCATACTATATTCAGGAAGTTGATCGAGAATCCGTGGAGAGTATCCCAGATCAAGATATGGGAGAATTTGATTCTGGAAACCCGAACGATGCAGCATTCCTTGTCTTTAGTATGTCCAATCCCTCTCTTTTCTTATATCTCAGCATAAATTCTAACAAAATATAGCCTCTGGTTCTACTGGCACTCCTAAAGCCATCTGCATGGAGCATCAAGCATTTTGTAATAGCTCACGGGAGCATTCAAAAGCTTTGGGTATCAACTCAGAGTCCAGGGTTATGCAGTTTGCGGCATACACCTACGATGTCAGCATGGGAGAGATTCTTACAACACTCATGAAAGGTGGATGTGTATGTGTTCCCTCAGAAGAGGATCGGATGAGCAGACTGGCTGCTTCGATTAATACTCTTCGAGTTAACTGGTTGTTCTTGACCCCGACGGTAGCTCACTTCATTGAGCCAAGCGATGTTCCCGGGTTGAAAGTTCTGGTTCTTGGGGGAGAGCACGCAACAGCGGAAAACATAAGAGTGTGGTCACAAAAGGTGAACCTTATCAACAGCTACGGTCCAGCTGAGTGCGCCATATGGTGTGCCTGTTCGCCAAACGTTGACATAGATGCCGACCCAGCGAGCATTGGAAAACCCGTTGGTGCAACCCTCTGGATCACCGACGCTGCTGATCCAAACAAACTGGCCCCTATCGGTTGCATTGGAGAACTTGTTGTTGAGGGTCGAACGCTCGCTCGCTCGTATCTGAATAATGCTGCAAAGACGTCAGCGGCTTTCATAGAGAACCCGACGTGGTCTAATGATGGGTCCGGAAAACGAAGACGAATGTATAGGACAGGAGACCTTGTGCGATATGGTCCCGACGGGAGTATACTCTTTGCAGGTCGTGTAGATACGCAAGTAAAAATCCACGGTCAGAGGGTCGAGCTGGGCGAGATCGAATATCATCTCAAGACAAACTGTCCTCCCGCCTGGTTCTCCGCCGTGGAGATACTGCGCTTCCCTGGAAGCAATAGAGATGCCATTGTATGCGCATTTATACAAGTGGCGGAGAGCTCAAGTGAAGATCTAATTTCCGGCGAAACCGCTCTTCCCTTGACGGACGCCTTGAACAACACACTGAACCAACTACGGTCCGAACTAGAGGAAGCTTTACCTCCACACATGGTTCCGGTGGCATATGTTCCAATGCACCGTATACCTCTCACGGCTGGTGGAAAAGTAGATAGGATTGTTTTAAGAAAACTGGGAGAAAGCTTGACTAATAATCAGCTACTTCGATATATGCTGGTTAGGCAAGGGGTCTTGCGATTGCCATCAACCGATTCGGAGAAGACTCTGCAGAAGCTCTGGGCGAAGGTGCTAAACTTGGAAACTAGCATTGACACAATCGGTCTGGACGCCAATTTCCTACGGATTGGAGGCGATTCGATTGCTGCAATGAGACTCTCCGCAGCTGCAAGAGACCACGGACTGCTGCTGACAGCGAAGACAATCTTTACTTCGCCAAAGCTGGAAGACATGAGCAAGTCGACTACTCACCTGTCATTGTCTCGGTCTGCAACGCCATATTTTCCGTATTCGTCACTGAAAGTCAAGGATACCACCACGTTCCTCAAGAAGATTATATATCCTGAATTTCCTGATATTGCTGGCATTGCGGAAAAGATTGCAGATGTACTTCCTGCGACCGACTACCAACGCTGGACACTAGGGTGCGGCCAACTTAAAACTGGTGGATATAATAACTCCTTCATTTTTCACTTGAAAGGCCCAGTTGATGTGCAACGATTGCAGCTTGCCTGTCAAGAGCTCGTTAACCGTCATACGATCTTGCGCACTGTTTTCGTTGCCCGTAAACACCAACTTTACCAGGTCGTGTTGAAGCAGGCCGACGCAGACTTCATTCACTATGACGCCTCAGGCACTTCGAATATTCCGCGATCAATTTTGGAAAATGATATTCAGAGACCTGTTGACATCAACCGCTCAAATGTTCGATTTATTCTAGTGAAACATGGCCTAGATGAGTTCCATCTTCTGATGCGAGCTTCTCACTCTCAATACGACGGCATATCACTGCCGATAATAGTAAGAGACTTGAAGGCCACTTACTCAGGGCACGACTTGTCTTCAAGTTTGCCATATTCCAGCTTTGTGCATGGCTCATCACAAGTTATGAGGGACTTTGATGCTGAAACCTTTTGGCGAAAAGAGTTGGAGGGTTCGGTAATGACCAATATTCTATCGCATTCACAACCGACATATCGCAATCCGGTCAACTCGTCACTGAAGCAGCTTGTCGCGGTCAGTGCTGCCCCTCTTAATGGTATCACTTTTGCCACTATCGTGAAAACTGCATGGTCACTGGTACTGTCGCAATACTCTGGCGTATCAGATGTGGTTTTTGGACAGATATCCACGGGGCGAAATGGCCCAATCCAAGGCATCGATGAGATAGTTGGGCCTTGTATGAACCTCCTTCCCGTGAGGGCTAAAATTTGGGCAGCGACGACATTGAAAGACCTGCTTCGGCAAGTTCAAGGTCAACACCTAGACATGTCGCCATATGAATCTCTCGGTTTCCAGAACATCATCGACAACTGTACGGAGTGGCCTAAATGGACGCGATTCTGCTCCATACTTCAGCACACGTCATTCAACGTCGGCATGAATGACGTTGACGTATGGAATAACGTGCAAATGACATTGGGAAACTTTACTCCAGATCATGACGTGTCTGATGTGTGGATTTGGACCGGTCCATCCAACGATGGGTGTTTGGTTGATTTCACCTATTCGAGTGAAGCGATATCGGAATCTACAGCCCAGACAATGCTCGACAACCTCTGCAACATCATTACGGTAATCTCAAAAACCCCCGAGGCTCCTATCTCGGCCGTATTCTTCGAAGCTGAAATTAAGCTTCCCATGGAGCTTCCGGGACAGGCTGCTAGTCACTCAGACAATACTCACCATTCAGAATATAATTTTGGAGGGCAGTTAGAATCACTCGTGGAGAAGGCATGGAGCAAGGTTTATGGCGATGAATCCGACGACTTACCTCTCAGTGTCACTATAGATATGCCCTGGTTTAAACTACGTGGCGACTTGGTTGCTGCCGCACAGTTGTCGATGGCATATAGAGCTCTTCAGACCCATGTTACGCCCGAGGACATTATCGACAATCCTTCAATGCGTCTACAGGCGGCAATGCTTCATTCGAGGGCTTGACCTATCATTAAATAAGCTCATGGGGATTTAAGGTACTACTTAATAGGCTTAATAGTATAATTATATAACGTATTTCACGTACGAGTTGGCTGCACGGACGAGTTGGCCACTAAAACACCAAAACGCGTTAACTTAACAAATGTCAACATGCTACAACTAACATAAGCCTAATCTCCTAATTAAGAGGGTAGAATACTATTAGCTATTTAGGCACTAAAGGAACATTAATTTAAGAGTGTCCGAGCTACTACATTATCGTATGACGTGTCACGTAGCACCCTTACTAATAGAATGAATGGAATGACTACCTAACGCGACTCTCCTTCTAACTTATAGAAGTTAACTTCGTACGAAGAGTTAGCTCTCGTCTAGTATATCCTTAACCTAGATTCACGTGGATTTCTACCCTAACTATAAGCTATATAAGAAATGTTAAACCTTCTACTCTCTAAACGAGGTAAGAGCCTTATTAGGATAAACTAGACTACTACCTTCATTAAGCGTCGTATAGAACTTAAAGTAAAGTTTAGTTAAAAGTATAACTATAAACGAGTAAAATGTAAAGATCCAAAGATAATTAAAGGATAGTTCTCTCTTATATAGAACATAGTTGCTAAATATAGCATCTTAGAGTAGGATATCTATAACTTTAATGAAGTAGGTTTCGTAATAGGAGTTATTACTACTATAAGGGTAGTTATAAGCTTAGAAGCAAAGAGCCGTCTAAAGACTATTTAGCTAGGGAATAGAGAGTAGGTGTTAATTATCTAAGGTATTAATTCGTATGGATAGGTACTCCTACCATTCATTATTTTTAAGGCATAGAATTACCTCTCTACATGATATAAGGACTTAGAATTACTAGATGATTAGGTGATTACGCTAAGTAAGAATGAGTGAACTTTAAATTTAATTAGGTATAAGTGGATTTAACACTTTAATTAGCATATAAATGCTTGTATGATTAGAATCTATCACCTTCTTATTCTTTCTTAATGGACATAAGAG
>LMYD01000600.1:0-54464 GCA_001630595.1 Pseudogymnoascus sp. BL308
CCCCAATCAACCAACCATACACCCACCCCCCGAAACTCCCGCAACTACTCCCACAGTAAGACATATCAGGGTCCCTCCCCGTGCCGCGCGGCACTACCTTTCTCCACCCCATTCCCATCCACCCAGCCCGTCCGTGCCCACTTCACCAGCCAGCCCGTCCGTTCAACCCCACGAGTCGATTGGAGGGGAGGAGGGGATTGGAGGGGAGATGGGCCGGAGAAGGGAGAGAGGGCGGTGTCCACAACTTCCATCGCTTCCACCACCGGAAGTCGATTCTGCACCACCACAACTGCCATCTCTTTTCTACGACGGTTTGTGGGTTGTGGGTTGTGGGTTGTTCACTCCACTCAGCTGCCACCGCCTCGGCCCATCCCCCTGTACAGTACAGTTCTGTACTCGCACGCTGATATGATATACGTGCGCTGGTATACGCATGCTGATATACGTATGTACGGGACGGACTACTATAGTACTGTACTGTAGTAGTGAGGTACTCGTATCTTCGTGTAAACCCTGCTGGTCTACCTTGTACCTCACCTCACCCCATGTCCTCCCTCACCTCACCTCGTGTACCTTTCTCACCTCACCTCACCTCACCTCACCTCTCTCACCTCACCTCATCACATCCCAAAATCCAACTCACACAGCACCACGTATGTACGCACTTCCACAGCACAGCGCAGCAAACTTACGTGGCGCCCCTCCTCCATCGTCGTCGTCGTCCGTACCCACAACCCCACACACGCACGCCTCCATTCCCACTTACCACCCCCACTCCCACTCCCACCCATTCCCACCCACTATCCACCACTCCCCACTGTGCACTACCACTACCAGCGAAAGATCCACATCCCAGCGCATCAAAGGCGGTTGCCAAGACAGGAGAGAGCGCCGAGAGGGTTTGCTCTTTGTTCTGGACCCTGGGTGGTCTGGTTCATGCCGTCTGTCCAGCTAGCCATCCCATCCCATCCCATCCAAAAACTGGCCGAAAATGGCCGAGTTGAAGAAAAGGGAATTTTGGGTGGGATCGTGACGTTCGGTTAACTGACCAGTGACATCCCGCACACGTTCAACTCACTGCGAATCTGCTGTGCTGGCTGCACACAAGGTGATTCCGGCAAAACCCTTTCCCTCCACCGCCCGCCCACACACACATTTCCTCACACCACACCTAAACCGTCCAAAAAAATCGACTCACACACCATGACACTACCATGACACTACCATGACATACACACACCACGCCCCGCTACATAACCCGCAACAACACCCCCTACCCCAACAAACACAACACAACTCACAAGCGGCTTTAGCTCACTTGGGAGAGCGCCAGACTGAAGCTCCAAACTTTGGTTAGATTATCTGGAGGCACTGTGTTCGATCCACAGAAGCCGCAATTTCTGCGAGTCGGGGTACACCTTGACTAGAACATTCATTTTTTTATTATTATTACTTTTTTTTGGTGACGGGGGATTTGGGCGAGGGGATAGATGCGAGTAAGTGGGGTAATTACCATGGGAGGGGTAGTTTATGAGTTTACAATGTGCTCCCATGGACACGACCACACCGTCGCTGGCTATTTTTTTTCTCTCAAAAAAACAAACAACTTACACGAGCAGAAATCCCATCCCCACCCCCGTCCCCCCCCCTCATCCCTAATTGCACCATCGAATGCTGCCATCTGGCCGTTCATTCAGTGCATGTGAAATCGAAATGTAGAGACGTCTAGGCCCCCTTTTTTCCGTGCTGCCCTCACCCCTCACCCCTATCCCCATCGCCCTCGCCCCTCTGTACCGTAAGGTTCAAATAGGGGAGAATAGATTGACATCAGAACCGCTGTGGACGGCGGCGTAGTAGCAGTTGCGCATATATAAAAGCCACAGGTAGGTCGGTGGAACGGCATCGAGGGCTGTAGCGGTATACCCCAACAAGCTACATCTTGGACATGATGTGCGTTGCGATGTTGGGAGGGGAGATTTTAGGATGAGGTGCGGATGGTGGGGGTTTCTTGAGGTTGTTTATTCTATTCTCACCGCCGTTGAGCTTCTCATGAAGCTTGTCTCGTCACATCACCACAGACAGACCACTTCTCACCACCGCGCATTGCTCTCACCGCTCTGATATCTCCCCACGACTACCACCATCCCCCCCCCTCCCCCCTCAACTACGCCAGCCCAAACACGACACATCGATTTTACACCCTAATCCAGGAGCAGTCTAATCATGGAGTGCGGGTTGGTGTTTGGTGATAGAGACGTGTTGGAAGGTTGTCGGTCGAAGTAGTCATGCGTGATAGCTGGGAAACGGCATGTGCCTCGTCGCACAGGGATATTGTTTGGGAGTGGTTATGGGATTCACCTCCCGTGTGCCGAGGAGGTTCCTGGATGGAGCCGTGGAACTAAGTCCTCCGATCCCTAACACAGAGTTCCATTTCGTCTTTTCTTTCCCCGTGGTGCGGAATTCGTGCCGTCCTCCCATATCCAGGCGTCCATCCCCTCATCTCCTCCCAGCGAGTTCCCCCCCCCCTCTCAAGACCATCTCTTATCGCCAGGGCTCGAAGAATCAACGTAGAAGGATGGAGATAACGGAAGGCGGGAAACGCTGGTACCACGCCCATAATCTGGTAATAAAGAGAAACGAGGAGTTGCTAATGTGGGCTTTTTTTTGAATCAAAGAACTTGAGACGCTGCAAGAATATAGACTGGCGTGGGAGAATCTACGGAGGGAAGTATGATATCGAGATTGTGGATGAGGTGAGGGAGGTTTGGGGGGTGTCAGGAGGGCGGTTCTCACTGCCGCCTGTTCTTACCGCCGTCGAGCTCTTCACAGTGATTTCTCGTCACCGTATACACCCTCTCACCACCCTACTGTATCTTCTCACATGCCTTTCTCATCACTTCACACCGCTTCCCACCACCATCTGCCTCATATTCTTGCGCCGAGTGCTTCCATATCATTCCAGCTTGCCGGGTTACATGGAATAATGGTATTGCTGATGTGGAATTGGAGACGGGGGATACTTGCGCCGGTTTCGAGAGAAATCATCCGACGGCCTCGCTTTCGGTGATCTCAGGACTGATATACCGTGGGATCGGGATTAGGAGGCGAGGAAACGATCCCCTCCGGAAAGCTGATATTATGACGGCCATCGCAAGGGGAAAGGGATGGAGCTATCCGACTCTGATAAAGGTAGGTGAAATCTCCCCGCAAAAGCTTTGGGAGGGGGGTGAGGGAAAAACTTTCGTTCGATTAGGATCAAAGGATTATATGTGGATACACCCAGGCAGCGGGGATATATCATCTCTAGTAAGGTGAAGGAAAAATTGAACCCTCTCGATCATCAGACCCTCCTCCTTAAGCCCCCCCTTGATTGCCTCTGTAGCGATGTGAGCCCGGCTGGACAGCTCCTCCATTTCCTTCATCATCCTCACAACTTCCTCCTTATCCTCCTCTTCCTTTGACTTCTCACTCGTCAGCAATGCCATTTCTTCATCCAGTCTCTCGTGGAAAGCTTCGTCCTTCATTATTGCGGCCTTGAAAGAGCGCCACGCAAGATGCTCGACATTTGCTGCGCTGCCGACGTTTATTCCGGCAGCCTGGTGAGAAAATCCGCCTCCGTCGTTTATATAGGCCTGGCATATCGTCGACAAAAGTACCTCTCCGATGCATGCATCCTCGTACGTGACACATTGCAATATGACTTGCCCGTCAATTTCAAACTGACGGGCCGGGAACTTCAGGGAAGCAATACGCCTGAAAATACTCCTAATTGGCCTTAGAAAGAAAAACGCTGACGGATGGAGAGGGTAGAGGCTCCTACGAGAGCGTCGAGGGGAGGCGTCGGCTGGGAGAGCGACCGGGGGAAGGGGGCGAGGGGGAGAGTGTCTAGGGGAGACATCAGCTAAGAGAGCGACTAGGGAGACGTTAGCTGGCAGAGTGTCTAGGAGAGGGGGGCGAGGGGGAGAGCAACTAGGGGAGGCGGCAGCCGGTAGAGTGCCCGGCTGACGCAGCTGCGGATCTTTTGCCTCCCAATTCCTTCCCGAGACACAGGCCTTGCTTTGTGCGGAGGTAATTATGGTGAAGATGAGGGAGAGCAAGCAAGCGACGACGACGAAACCGATAACTTATAATAATTAACCCATCTATCTGTCTATATAACCCCATATCCAAATTTTATCCCACCCCCCCTTCTCTTATCGCCCCCCAACAATCCTCCCCGCCNTCACCTTCCCACTCCCCGTCTGAGGCACCTCGCTCATCCCCGTCACGGCGTCTCCGAACCAGAAAATGTGGGCTGGCGCTTTGTGGCGACCGAGGACCTCGCGCACCCAGGCGCGGAGTTCGTCGGTTGTAGGTCGCGCTTCTGACGACGAGGGAGAGGGTGCAGGGAGAAGGAATGCGCCGACTACCTCGCCGTACTTGGGGTGTGGGATCCCTACCACCGCTGCGCGGGTGATGAGGCCCGAGGGGTGTGCGACGAGGCGTGATTCTACTTCTAGGGGGTATATATTCTCTCCTCCTTCACGACAGTCAGCTTTGGACCAAACGGGACAGAGTCGGACAACGTACCTCTTATGATAATATCCTTAAAACGTCCAGTAATACTACAGTATCCCTCCGCATCAAACACCGCCTCATCTCCCGTATGTAACCACACGACCCCCCTCTCATCTCTAATCATGACCTCTCTAGTCTTGTCGGGGTTATTCCAGTATCCCTTCTGCAGTGAGTAACCCGCCATACACAGCTCACCCCGAGTGCCAACGGGCACAGTGGCGCCGTTGCGATCAATGATCTTGGCGCGTAGATGCGGCAGGATGCGGCCTACGGTTGTGAGTTTGCGGTGAATAGAATCGCCCGCATGTGCGTTGAAACATGTTGGCGAGGCCTCCGTCAAGCCGTAGCTGGATGTGAACTCCCGCATATTCAACTCTCCCACCATCCGCTCCATCAACTCCACTGGCACTGGTGCCCCGGCGACAATCCCAGTGCGCAGGTTGGGACACGACCAGGTTGGCGGCCGGGGGAGGGAAAGGAGCTCCTCGAACATAGCGGGGACGCCATGGAGAGCTGTGCAGTTCTCGGCAGCGACGGCGGCGAGGACCGCGGGGGCGGAGAAGGAGGGGCTGGGGAGGACGATGGTGGAGCCGTGGGTGATGCAGACCAGCAGACCGAGGACGAGGCCAAAGCAGTGGAAGAGCGGGGGAGGACAGCAGAGGATGTCGGCGGGGGAGAAGGACATGCGGCTGCCGATGGAGTGCGCGTTGTTGATCATGTTGCTGGGCTGGGGTTAGCTTGGTTGGTGGGTAATGGGGGGAGGGACAAACTGGTGCGTTAGCATTGCGGCTTTGGGTTGCCCGGTGGAGCCACTGGTGTATTGGAGGTTGCAGATGTCCTGGGGCGAGACCATTATGCTGGCTGCTTTGAGGACCTCATTAGGAATAAGAGCACCAGCTTCAATGAGTTCGTCGTAGGTTGGGAAGCCGTTCAGGGTGCCTTTTATCATGACCAAGCTCTTGAGACTCCCCAGGTTGTTTCTGTTCGAGAGACCTGGAGTGATCTCCGCGAGGAGTTGGGTGTTATTATAATTGCCATACGCCTCCTGCGCGAATAGAAGTTTGCATCCTGATTACCAGTTAACCAATGGACCACATCATGTCTCTTCGAACCTTCCAAACTCACCAGAATGATCCAGCGCATACTGTGCTTCCATAGCCGTATAAGTGCTATTCAACACCACCAGCACACATCCCACATACCCCGCTGCAAAAAAAACGCTGACATACTCCTCGCAATTGCCCGCGAGAATTCCTACGCGGTCGCCGCCACGAACACCCAACGCCAGCATTGCTTTCGCGAGACTCCTGCTCTTCTGCTGCAACTGTGCGTATGTCCACCGGGCGCCGGTCCATGGAACGATGAGACATTCCTTGTCGCCGCGCAGGGAGCACTGCTCATCCAACAGCTCTCCGAGCGTCAGGTCGACGAGAGCGGGTTCGGCACCGCCGTGAACGAGGGAGAGAGTGGTGGGTTCCGCGACATCGCCGAGGTGGTGCGTGGTCTGCTGGAGGCGGCGGATAGTGGTGGGGTTGGAAGCCATGATGGGCGCAGTCGTAGGAAACAATGAACAAAACCGACAAACTGACGGACTCAACACCGAGCAAACCGAAGAAATCTATCTCTAGTTGCAGGAGAGGCACAAAGTAAATCCCTCGAATTTTATCCCAGACGTCGGCTTGAATAGGGACTGGCGGCACCACGGCACACACACTTCGACCCACCATTGAGTTCCCAACACTCAATCAAGCTTGTTATTCCCTCCTTTGGCCATGGCCGCTAGCTCATCAGCCAGGCCAGATTGAACGCCTTGTCCCTGCTGAAGAAGGGGGGTCCATGGCAGAAAGATCAGATTAGATTGGATCAGCGACGCGGCGATGGGTCGCATCTGATTAGATTGGATTAGCTGCACGCCCCTCCAGCCGTCGTCCGTCTTGGCCTCCCGGTCGAC
The DNA here is from genome assembly GCA_001630595.1 of Pseudogymnoascus sp. BL308. Classification (NCBI taxonomy): domain Eukaryota; kingdom Fungi; phylum Ascomycota; class Leotiomycetes; order Thelebolales; family Thelebolaceae; genus Pseudogymnoascus; species Pseudogymnoascus sp. BL308. The sequence goes on from LMYD01000600.1 coordinate 6,509, forward strand.
GGAGGGGGGGTGTCCAGTGCCATGGCATGTGCCTGCCCTGCCTATGGCGACCCTGACGATCTTAAAGCGGCGACGGATCGCATTTCGTATTGTCGGCATACAGCAATAGCTGCGACATTAGCCTCTCCGGAGATTAACCACGCACGAGAAAACCAGGATCGTGCTTCCGGTTGACAGCTAGAGTAAGGCTTTCTGTGGATGGGATTGTCTCATAATTGGCTACGTGAAGGCTTATTGGGCGATCAGGTCGGGTATACGCCATCTGATAAGAAAAAATTATCAGATCCTGCAGCTGTTAGCGTGGTGGTGCGTGGGGGGCAGTACGTACTATGACAGATGGTTGGATCCACCCACACACTTGGAGAGGGACCGATGTCGCTAGGAGGGAGGTATTTGCGTCCGTTTGTGATGAAAATGATGCTTTTATTAGAGATGCGTTGATATACTCTATGCTGAACCGTGGTGATGCTTCCGGGTACTTGTCAGTGGGGACTGACGGCGTAAAAACAAAAACAGGGTGGGTTTGTGTGTTTTGGATACATGGGACGTGTAAGTATGGAAAGGAAAGAAGGTGAGACATTTCAGGTGGGAACGAATTGTTATTGCTATTGTTTTGTTCATAATACTAGGTTTCTATTTCCATTTTTATTTCCCGTTAACCCTTTCCGGGGCCATCCACTCCAAGGGATCTATTCGGTGGCCATTATTTCCGAGGTTATTCTTTTCAAGGCCACTCCCTCCGACGCCACCATTCCCGCCCTTCCACACGCGGCTGCTTCTCTGGGTGGCACTCTCGGGCTGCACGAGGTAGCGACGAGAGTCTACTACCGGCAGACGTGTTGCGAGGGACATCAAGTGTGGAGAGAGATGCCGGGCTATTAAGCGCCAGATCCACAGATTGATAACCGTGAGTTTTCTGGCCTGACCGCGAGCCTTGCGTGAGAGCTGGAACTCCATTATCCTGGGAGTCTCTATTTTGAGACTCGTATTTCTGGGATCTCGATGGACAGCAGAAAAGGTAAGCGTTTTATTTTTGTCAGTGCGCGAGAACGCAAGTATCTACTCCAGACTCATGATCTTGGGAGATGCGTCGATGTCTGGAGAGGGTCCTGTGATATGACTCCCTTCCAGAGGTTGGAAGGGGCTGGTGATGTTCTCGAGGCTGGCCGGGTCTCTGACATTCAGATGAACGGGACCGGACGTCGATTTGTGCTTCTACTCGCAGAGGCAAGTCCCTACTCCGCAGCTGCACCAGTGGAGGACGCTCTAGATTCATGAGGCGGACCGCGCGGCATGATGCTCATCCGGACGTAAGGCGTGATGAGGTCTTCGGGGTAGCTGTACGGGTCCCAAGCATTCACCGGAACACGCCCCTTAGAGCGCGACATGACATAACGCGACATCCTTTTCCACCCTGCGAAGTAGGACTGCAGGTAGCTCTCCGTCTTTGCCTCGACCTGGAAGAGGAGTGGGTTCATCTGGTGTGACAGTTCGAGGAAGAGGTCCTTCGTGAGATTATTGATCTGCACGGCGGCGACAGAGGCGAGCCCGTGTTTGGAGGCGGCGTAGTGTGTCGTGTGATAAACCAACACGTCGAGGCAAGCGGGGATGCTGAGGATGTTGATGGGGGACGTGCTTCGGGCGCCCTTGGTGCGCTCGTATATCTTGTTGAATATGCCGTCGGCGCCGTTATTGGCGGCTGCGTCGTTGAGGATGCGTGAGCCGTAGAACCATCCGTCATCACGGCGGAGCGCAGGATGAAATTCCTTCTCCACCAAAAACGGGTTCCAAGGGTACAGCTCGGGGACTTCGACGAGTGGGCTGACATCGATATCGATGTGATATGTCTCTTCGGTCCATAGCCGCATGTATGAGAACCCGATGCCTTCGATACCTTCCCACTTTAGTACGGCATCTGCCTCGCAATGGTACTCGAGGAACCTCTTCTCGTCGGCGTTTTCGAGATCCTGCCAGGTAGCGTCGGATTTAAAGACCCCGAACGCTTTGGGACAGTCGAAGATGGTCCATAAGCCGGTTTGGACGAGTGAGGTGGCGATGGCGGGGAGTTGGGATGTGCGCATGACGAGGTCGAAGCCAGCGTCGACGCTGGAGGAGCAACCCATCCAGCGGAGTGCAACGTGGCCTACGAGGATAAAGGGGTGGGAGTATTCGTCTAGGATGTTAAGGACATGGTCGATGGTTCCCTCAGCGGCGCTGGTGTCGGGGGCGGAGATGGTTCCTGTCCCTCTACGTCCGCAAACCTCCTCGCTGATCGTACATGAGGAGGCGGGCGAAGCGTGGTCCATTTTGCGATGGGATGGCAGTGAGATGGTGATGGGAGAGAAGGAAGGTATTCACGCCAGTTTTTGGGAAGGTGGGATTTATCACATTATTGCGCGCTATTTGGATTAAGCTTCGGTCTAAATAATAACCTAGAGCTAAAGTCGAGCTAAGAGTGTGACACATAGTACAAATTGTTAGATAATACATGGTCTGATTATATTTTTACAGTCGCTTCAGGGACCTGTTACACGCTTAGGGGCTTATGTTCTCTGTCTCGTTGAGAAGAATGATCTTAGACCATCTGTCTCTGAGTGAGTAGGACCACATCCCCAGCCCAATAGAGTTGTATCTCGAAGCTGGCCACGAAAGTAACAACGTTGCCGCAAAGATCGATAGTCTGTATATAGCGAGTGGAAGACGAATAAGGGATATAGAGGGAGGAGAATATGTGTTGGATTACACATATTCTCGCCGCTGCCATCTCCCAAGTCGTTTGTCCAAGCTTAGTTCTGAGCAGCTTAAGGACCAATAAGGATAGGACAGAAGCCTCGACAAAGAAAGCAAATTGCCTCTCTAAAACTCAAAGATCTCATTAAGTTGGTGGAAGAACAACGATTAAACGACGAGATTATTAATTACTGTCTAAAACGAGTAATAGAGGTAAGACGGGGGTAGCGCCAATAATGGGTGACGGAGAGAAAAGCCGGCGATGACAACAAGCGATCCCGACGGTGGTGAGAACAGGCGGTGGTGAGAAAATGAGACGGTAAGGATAAAAGCGACCGGGTAAGTTTTAGGGTTTGTGTGGCAGCTTCGAGGGCCTGGTTGGACGCTTCGATGGCACCGCCTTCCTGAACACCGCGAACACTGCGCTTTCGTCGGAGTTGCAAGTAAGGTATCGCTGAATCGAGTTTATTCGAATGCTGTGAGCTCCATGTTCAGTGCATAATTTCTACCGATGAGATTCGATATCGTTGCTCCCGCGTCATCATGAAGGACGTTAGAATTGCCTATTAATGAGACAGCTTATTGCATATACAGTCACTGTGATAAGTTGGAGCGACAATAGACTCCGACGCCAGTGGGAAGAGGTAGCGGCAAGAATACAAAAGATACACAGCCTGAGTCATTCACAAAAAAAACAGCGTTCAGGAATCGCCCATTTATTCATTCTATCCACTTATATCCCAATCAACCGCACTTCCATCTACAACCCCCCACCTACCAATCATCCTCATCCCTCCCCCCCTGCCCCGCATTCATAGCACTCTGCCTCGCCCTCAACGCCTCCGCCAAGCCCCCCGCCAAACTCGGGGTACTCCTCCCACTTCCTCCTCCTTCATTCCCACTTCCCAGTCCTCCCGAGTCCCTTTGCCCGGGTAGCGCCGCGGCCTTGCGTCCTCCAGCGGCGGGACGCTTGGCTGGAGGGGCGGGGGGCTTGGGTTTCCCGTTTGCGGCTGATGGTCGGGCGGAAGGGGGTGGTGGTGGTGGGGGAGTTTCTTCCTTGAGGTAGGCGGAGGGAGCCCAGCCTTCACGGCCGTTCATTTTGGCTAGCCACCAACCTGGGATGTGTCAGTGTTTGTTCGAGAGGGGGAAACGTCAGAATTAAACATACCATTATTCTCCTTCTGTACAATATCCACCACTTCATCCTTCTTAAAGCTCAATTCATTCGCGCTCTGTCCTTCAAAGTCATACATGGCGCGGTATATGGGCCCCGTAGCCTTCGCAGCTGGAGGCGGCGGCGGCGGCGGCGGCACCGCGCGCGAGGCTGGCGCGGGCGCCGCAGCTGCACTAGCACCAGCACCATACTGCGACAGCGAGATCTCTTGCGGCTGCTGTGGGAGTGCGCGCGTGCGCGACGCGAGCTGCGCCGCTAGCGGGTTATGCGCAGCGACAGGGGCGTGAGAGACGGGGTTCTGCGCAACTGGTTGGTGTGCCACGGGGTGTGCCACAGGCTTTGTGCTGCGCGCAGCTACGTTTGCGAATTTCGACGGCCGGCCGTCCGGACCACCAGGGCGGATGAGGCGGCCCTTGGTGAAGGGCTTGGCGGGGATAGGCTTCCCCTTGGGGAGGGGACGAGAGACGGAGTTCGGGGGCTCGCCAGACTGGGTGTGGATGGCGCCGCTCTTGTAAAAGTCCTCGCGCTGCTGGGAGTCGCGTAGGACCTTTATGTCAGTCATCTTGCCGGGTTTCTTGGCGTATGCGATGTGGTCGGAGATCTTGAGGAGGGAGGCGCCGCTGCCGGGCGAGGCGCGCGTGAGGTGCGTGAAGAACTCGGTTTTGAAGACACAGCTGAGTAAGGGGTCGGCTTCTTGTGGGGATCCGATGCCGAGGGAGAACCAGTCATCGCGGCTTGTCGATAGGCCGATGAATTTGATCGAGCCCAGGGGAATGGCGCGCTCAGCGGAGATTTGAACGTGCTTGTTGGCAACAGTCTGAGAGACGACGTAGAACCGGCTCTTGGTAAGAATGAAGGTGCGCGGGCTAGGCTTACTCGAGCGCCCGAACTTGGACTCGAGGACCTCACCACGACACGAGAAGAGAATAACTTCGTTGGTGGGGATGTTGATCGCGTTACGAATGCGCGCGCCAGGCCCGCTCGCAGCGTTGCAGCCCAAATAATCGCCCATGAAGCGTCTCGAGCCGAGCAGACTCATGCGACGCCTCTCCTTGCGGCCCTGCAGAAGCTTGTGGCCCCTCTCGCGCATCTCAAGGAATTCTGCACCGACGCGCTTCTTGCGCCACACCCTCTGGATGCGAGTTGCGGCTTCGGCGCGGATACGTAGGTATGCTCGCCAAACTCTCTGAATGCGAATGGCCATGTTGTGCCAATATCGGTCACGCATGTGCTCTAACGCGAAGAGTGTCTCTGGCGCCTTGATGAACGCTTTTGTCACACCAAATTGATACTCCTCGGCGGGGATGCTGGTATCCTTCAAGATCTGCTTGGCACCGGACTTTGAGTCGCCTGTCCAAGTATACTCACCCGCGTACGAGCACTGTGGCGAGAGGAGGTAGAATCGCTCGACGAATTTGTCGTATGTTTGACGATAGGCGAATCCAGCACGTCTGATACGGACGTTCTCCTGCAGACCAAGGTACTTAATCTGATGCATGACGTTTGGCACGTTATATTCAGAGAAAGACTTATTTTCGTTGGGCTTAATCGTACGGATGTAAGACGGGGTAGCCTTCATGAGCGTGGCGACAAGTTCGTTGGCTGACGTCTTGATCTTGTCTCCAGCAGCTGGGGGTTGGCGTCTGTCATCCTGGTTGACCTCGTTGGGGAACAATTCATGCACAAACTCGTTCTGACTTTGTGCGAAGAGGTTCAACAGGCCCTTGAGGAGCTGGTCCTTGTTCTTATCGGTAATACCTTCCACTGTGTAGCTCACATCGCCGGCATAATGCTTGACGATGAAGTTGCCCTGACGAGGCGTCAGATGCGGGTTTGACATTCCGTTAATGCTCTGCATGAACGTCCTATCCGAAGCTGCGGGATCCGCATGTGCAGTTCTTGTCGCATCCTTCATGGCAGAGAAGATTCCTGGTGGCCTCGTACCCTCGATCAAGTCGCAGACAATCTTGTTGTCAAAGTATTGGATAGGCGTCCACTTAATCTGCTCGCGGGCATATTCTTCTTGCTCGGTCTTCAAGGTAAGCTGGATGAAGATCTGCTGCAGCTTCTCGTTAACATAGTTGATACAGAGCTGCTCAAAACTGTTCTTCTCAAAAATCTCGAAGCCGTAGATATCCAGAATACCAATTGAGTTTGAGGTTGCCCCGCGAGCCTTCAGCGACACATTGACGCGCTCGACAATCCAGTCAAACAGGTTGTTGTAGAGGGCTTTCGCCAGTCCATCTCTGGTAGCCGCTGCCTGTGTAGGGTTGGCTGGAGACTCAATAACCTCGCCATTTCTTGGCGTCAAGATGCGGATCGTGATGGCGGAGACGACATGTGCCGCATCGACTTCCAAAAGATAAGCCAAGAAATCCACCACAGACTGGTCCGCAACGGCAGCATATCCGTCCTTATCCTCGACAAAGTGGATATTGCCCGTCCATAAGATCGCTGCTAGGATGCGGAAGATCTCATCCTGCTCGGCCTGAGACAGCCCGATAATCTTCATCGCATTCAGCGTATCTTGGAATTCTGCCAGGTCATCGATACCATCAACGTCAAAGCATTTTGACTTGCTGGTATACACGTATGTCTCTGGTTTCTGCACCCCGAACGTCTCGCGATACTTTTGTGATGCACCCTTCGTAAATTGGTAAAAGATGTGGAAGTTGCGCTCGTTCATAATTTGGCTAACCACTCTGGATTTCTCCAAAAGATAATTGGTAATGTCGGCTCCGACGGGCTCGCCGGCCGAGTTGAACTGGAGCTGGAGGTACTTTCCGAACCTCGACGAGTTGTTGTTTCGTAGAGTTTTCGCATTTCCAAACGATTCCAGTAGAGGGTTCGTTGCCAGAACCATATCCTTAATCTCCTGAATCGACGAGTCTTTGCCTCCCGACACGTTGGCGATATACTGCATAATGCGCTTTGCCGCCTCGGTCTTCCCCGCACCAGACTCTCCGGAAATAATGACACACTGATTATCTTTATAGGCGTTCATGTTATAATATGAGGATTCGGCAACTGCGTATACGTGGGGTGGCATCTGAAGCGGTCAGCGGCGCATTTCAAAATTCGGAGATCTGGCCTACCTCCAATCGATTCTTCCCCTTATAGCTGTCCAACACGGCATCTGTATAAATACCCACTTTGGAAGATTGTCAGCACCCTATGTAAATGGCCTTCGGTGTAGTACTCACAGTCTCGAAAGGGATTGACTGATACCAGCACATGGCCAATGTAAGTCTGTTGGGCGCGTCGGTCAGAACTCGAACGACCGCTCAGGGAGGATGCTCAAAACGAACGTAAATCTCTCCATTCTCGAAGCGCTTCTTCAAATTCTCATTGATAGCCTCGTTCGACACTTTGCTCAGCAGCGTCAAGTCCGACACTCCGACCTCCTTCTTCTTGGTCGTATCGAATGCTGCCTTCTTGATATTGGGCTTTCCTCCCCCTGCCCCACGGCCGCCTGACGGCGCATTGCCTGCGGATTTATCCTTTGGTCGCCTACTTATTCCCTAACAAAACAGGCGTGTCAGAAAGGAATGCTCGCATCGAGGCCGGATCGGAGTGGGGGGGCGAAGCTCACCATGGTGTAGCCTGGAAGGCCTCAAGTTTGTCGCGAAGATCCGTGAAGTTTCAAAGCCAGAAGATTAAATGAGGGTATCGAAAGAGTGAATGGGAATAATCTGAAAAAGTAACAATAGGGAAGCAAGACAAAAGTGCGATCAAAGCGAGTCGAGTCAAGAATCAATAATATTTTTCAATGTATGGGGGGGTTCAGTCGTCATTGTCTTTGAGTTGCTTATCGGTTATTTCCGTGCGCGGTTTGGTGGTTTGGTTGACGGAGGAAGGTACGCAATGGTGCGTATGTAAGCAAGGCTCCGCCACACTTTGGATTTTGGGGATAGGCACAGCCGCATCCATGGTCTGTCATGCCATCTCCACAGTATTTCGTCGCCGTTGCCACCTCTAGAGATAATATGTGCCAGGCACAAAGTATTCCACCACAGGCAAAGTCACATGAGAGGCTATATATTTATTGGCGATTTATAGTTCTGGGAACACAACTTAATAGCGTCTCTCTTGGATGCTCCTTTGACCCCATACCAACCCAACCCTTTCTAAATATGTAGCAAGGCCTCACCTCAGCGGTGTAGTTTGTGATACAATTAAGTCGCTAGGCCTCATTTCTGTTACATACCTCACGTGAACTGGAGGAGAGAGACGCTGTGCTCGCATACAGGACCTAACATTGCAGGGGTTATATGGACTCTTGGTCTCCCAGCCTCATCAGTGACCCCTCTTCAAAAATGGCCCATCACGAAGATATGAGCATTTGCCTTGTGCCATATCTCTCATATACTCATACGCCATGGAGGCCGTGAATGGTCTTGGACCAACTACACAACAGGAGGCGGATGAGTCTACCCAGGGCCTTGTAAGCATATCGTAGTATGGAACAGCACACGCCTGGCCTGACTCGTAGACAGACCAACTTGGATACTTCAACGAGCTCGCAGCCGATAGCCTCGCACAAAAAACAAGCCAATGACGTATATCGGGTTACAGGAATCCCTATAGACTACAAGCAGAAGCAGGTCAAGGCCCTAGATCAAACAGTCTTGCAACTTGACAAGGCTGGGAACTTGGTCAAATTCAGGTCGATCGCCATCAGTCCGAACCGGAAAACTAAGGTGGCTACGGTATGCTTCAGCTGCCGGCCGACATCCCTCCCTGAAAGTGCCGATAGAGAATGGCATTTTTCTATGCCCACTGAAAACAATAGCGAAAATAGTAGCTCTGATGAGGATGACGATATCATTCCCCAGGAGCAGGTTATTACTATTGATTCGCATTTCAAAGGCATCACAGTCCTTAGATCTTTTAGCAACTTAGATGAACACAAGATAGAGTATGCAGAAGTTTGTCTTCAGATATGTACCGCAAATAGCTAACGAGATATAGCATTATCGCAATCTCAGGGCTTGGGGGCCATGCCTTTAGGTCATTCAAAGCGCGAGGTGGGTAGCATATGTGGTTGTGCGACTCACTACCCCGTGATCTTCCGGGTGCCCAAATCATGATATACGGTTACGATTCTCAGCTTTATGGCAGTACTTCCTTTCAAGACTTTGAATCATTAGCGAGCGCGTTACAAGCAAGTATCGCTACTCAGAGAACGCCACGCTTAACCAATGCTAAACCGAGGACAGTGCCTTTGATATTTGTAGCTCATAGCCTTGGAGGATTGATCGTTAAAGAGGCGATAATACAAATGAAGAACGATAAGAAGCACTAGTATCTTCTCGAATCTATATATGGCGGTCTGTTTTTTGGCGTCCTAAGCCAGGGCATGGAGATAGGTTCTCTTGTCCTAATGGTTGTAGGTCAGCCGAACCAAGCTCTACTTCACAGCCTTAGAAAAGAGTCACAGCTCCTTCGTAATCAGTCTCGAGACTTCCCAAAGGCATTTGATAGTAAAGAATCAGAAATATTCTGCTACTACGAAACTGAGATGTCGTAAACGGCAAAATTAGTAAGCTTAATGCACTACCCCTACTTTCAACAACTAATATTTACTAGATGGAAAACAATGTATGGAAGATGGGGGGACCGCTTTGCATCTTAGTTGATAGCTCGTCCGTAATGCATACCCGCCCATGGGAGAATGAAGCCCATAATTGCATAGGAATGAAGAGAGATCATTCAACGTTGGTTAAATTCTCTCCGAACGATACCGACTACGACGAAGTTCTTGCCAAGCTTGATCGTATGGCGTTAAACGCTGTGAGCAAAACCCCTCGTGGTACTAGTGGGCAGCTGAAGCTGAAGCATTTAACTGAAAATGAGAAAAATGCTATCGAAGACTCGTTAAAGTTCGACCGGATGGAGACACGATTCTTTGATGTTGAGGAAGCTACCACTACAACGTGCGACTGGCTGTTTTCGATACCTGAATACGAACAGTGGCTTGACAGGAATCTAGTCTCTGAACATCACGGTTTTTTCTGGATTAAAGGGAAGCCAGGATCTAGGAAGTCGACGGTTATGAAGCACGTCATTGAAGCCACTACGAATTCAGCTATACCATCCATAATTATCTCGTTTTTCTTTAACGCGCGAGGCACTGAGCTTAAAAGGTCAATAATAGGAATGTACCGCTCAGTCTTGCTCTAAATAATCTCTAAGGCCCCGACTATCATGGATGACTTTTCACACCTCTTTTCCTCGAAGATAAAGCGTGGCGAGGTCTATGAGTGGAATATCAGAGAGCTCTAGGCGATTCTAATTACAGTTATGAAGAGAGCTCAAGAATATCTAGTGATGTGGTTCATCGACGCACTTGACGAATGCAAAGACGATGAGGTACTCAAATTAGTCAAGTTCTTCGAAAATATTAGGCACACTGCAGTGTCCTCTGGATCATCCCTGCGCATATGCCTATCAACGCGTCATTATCTAAATATCCCCATTCGGTAGGGTATTCAATTAACTCTTAAGAAGCAAGATGGCCACGATCAAGACATTATGACATACATCGATAGCGAATTCAGAGCGCCCCATAACCTACACGTAGGTCGTATTAAGAGTGAATTGCGCAGAAGATCATCAGGGGTATTTATATGGGTTAGGTTAGCAGTTGAACTGCTAAACGTAGCATTTAGTCGTGGCGAAGGCAAGCCAGCTTAATTACAGCAACTACTAAATAGTTTCCCCAAGGAGCTCGACGACCTGTTTACTAACATCATAGAAGCAGACTGCAATTTAAAGGACAAATCGATTTTGTGCTTCCAATGGGTCTTGTCCTCTAAGTGGCCACTAAGCCCCGAGGAGCTATACTTTGCCATTATAGCAGGGACAGAGCCAACGGCAATAGGGAAATGGGACACTAACGAAATTAACTCCGGGGGCATCGATAAATTTATCCTCCATGTCTCGAAGGGGCTTGTGGAAGTGTCTAAGTGGCATAGAACTGTCCAGTTCATCCACGAGTCTGTACGCGATTTTCTTCTTCTTCATAGTGGCCTCTCCAAGCTCGAACCTAACGTTACGCCTAATATGAGGGGATTCAGCGAGGAACGGCTAAAACATTGCTGCTACCAGTACCTGGTATTAGGCGTGTTTAAGAATAGCTATTGTAGTCCTGCACAACTAAGACCGAATCTACCACTACTTTTAGACGGGGAAGATCCGAACCTAGGCCCTAATATTATACGCCAATTTCCATTCGCGCATTATGCTGTTTGGCATGTCTTCGCTCACGCCGATGTCGCCTAAAGCTATGATATTGATCAGAGAGAGTTTGTTACGAATTTCGAGGCCCCGGATAGGACACTCATTGAAAAATGGACAACGATGCGCAATAACCTACGTAGTAACCATTATTCTGATTTTCTCCGACCTAGTACAATTTATGACTGTAACGACAGTTTAATCTACATCTTATCGAACGAGAATCTACCCAGTCTTCTCTTAATCTTAATACAGAACAAGTGCAATGTTAATGCTGTAGGCAAACAACACGGCAGTCCTCTACAACTAGCGGCAGGAATGGGATATATAACAATTACCCAACATCTCATCGCCGCAGGCGCAGATATTGAGTTTTCTAGAGCCAAATATGGTTCAACTCCTCTAATTTCAGCTTTACGTTCTCGCAAGCAAGACGTTACACAGCTACTACTCGAAAGTGGTGCCCGCCACGATATCGTAAACGGGAGCTCCCAGACACCACTCATTATAGCCGCAACAGAAGGACTTACGGCCATCGTACAGAATCTTCTTCGGTTAGCGGCTCTTTCGAACGCAGAGGCCGGCAGAGCACTATGGGCAGCTATTGGAACAATGCACTGGGAGATAGTTCAGCTACTACTTGAGTCGGGGGCTAATGTAAACGTTCGGTGCTAATCGGTTTCAAACGCACTAGAGGCGGCAGCTTCTTCTGGAAATTATCAGGTAGTGCAGCTGCTTCTACGACTAGGGGTTTATGCAAATAGCGGAAGCGGTGGTTACTATGGACGCGCATTAGAGTTGGCAGCTGCTGATGGGAATGTGGAGATTATACAGCTCCTTCTTCAGTCGGGAGCTAATGTGAATAGCATAGAAACAACTCATGGAAACGCAATGTCTGCAGCAGTTAAGAATGGGAACGAGCAGGTGGTGCAGCTGCTTCTTGATGCAGGGGCTGATGTGAATTGCATAGTCGGTAGCTTTGGAAGTGCATTGCAGGTGGCAGCTAGACGTGGGCACGAACAGGTAGTGCGGCTACTTCTTGATGCAGGGGCTGATGTGAATAGCAAGGGAACAACCCCTGAAAGCGCACTAGAGTTGGCAACTGCTGATGGGCACGAGCAGGTAGTGCGGCTACTTCTTGATGCAGGGGCTGATGTGAATATCATAGGCGGGAGTTATGGCAGCGCATTCCAGTGAGCTGTCGAGCTCGGTATCTTGGATATCGCTCAACATTCACGCCTACACGGTGCGAAAGAGGAGGAAATTTAGTACAAGTCAAAATTAACTCAAATGACTGTAGTATAAATACTCACACCTCACCCAAGTTATTTCCACTCCGGCAATTGCGTTTGCATGAGGCAGTTGCTACCTGCTACAGTGGAGTCATTAGATGATCCGGCTGCAATGGTGCTGAATTCATGGACAGCCAGAGGGCTACCGGCTACGTGAATTATAACAACTCTAGTGGATTGCTAATGGGGCAGAGAGAAACGGAGATGTTTATTACATAAGATATCATATTCGTCACACGTTGCGGGTTGCTACTTCATACTGACAGAGAGAACTTGCATTAAGTCAAGTTGAATGAGTAGAATTATGAACCGACCTGTATTATCTACAACCATCCACCTCGTCCTAACCCCTAAGTAGGACATAAATCTAGCTCTAAACAAGAAATCGGCAACACACAAAACGCAATCCCCTTCTACTAGCTTTCTGTACACCACCCACCTCTAATGACACTCCTTAAGGTAGACTACGACTATAACATCCAAGCCCATGGACTCAAGAAAATTGGGAATCCCGTCTGCTGTGATATACACAAGGTTGCAGTCCAATTGTATTTTACCCTCAAGTGTCGCTAGACTAACTGCCAACCTGAACACCTCCATTAGGATGCAAGCTCTGTCCCGAAATAAAACTGCTATCTGAACTTGCCAAGAACACAAAGCAAGTCGCAACCTCGCTTGGTTGACCTGGTCTTCCCATCGGACTAGTAAACTGTTCTTGTGCTTTACTATTCATTGTCGCTGGAATCAGCGGGGTCCAAATCGGTCCTGGGCACACGCAGTTCACTCTTATTCCTTTCTCCATTTGCTGGTTAGAGAGAGCACGAGTGAAGGCGACAATAGCGCCTTTAGTGGACGTGTAGTCCAGCAAATCCGACCGGCCGATGTATGGATTAACAGAGGCGCAGGTTATGATAGTGTCGCCGGGTGACATTCTAGGAAGAGCGTATTTGGATAGATAAAAGAAAGGGTGGATATTAGTATTAAAGGTGTCAAGCCATTGCTCCCTAATTATCCGTTAGTATGCAACGTCCCGTCGGTTATATGACCATTTGGAAATAACTCACTCGCTGATCTCGTCGATGCTGTCCTTCATGGTCTGCGTGCCATGATTTAGAACCAAGATATTGATTGTTCCCATGGTGCGATAAGACTCCTCGATAGCATTCTTGCAAGCCTGTGACGTCCTCAGATCTGCGCTGAGGAGATGGCATTCTCCGCCCTTCTCCTTGACCAGGCGCACAGTATCATGCGCATCTCTTTCTTCTTCTTTAGTATAAACAATTGTGGACTCTGCGCCCTCCATGGCATACAGAATGGCAATGGCTCGTCCGATTCCGCTGTCGCCTCCAGTAATCAAAGCTTTCTTTCCCTTGAGCTTGCCTGCTGCCTTGTATGGTTCATAGCCATCGTCACCTGATGCCAGTTGATCATTTACAGGATCTGGCCCTGCCATTTCATATTGCTTTCCTGGTTTATCTTGGTGATGGATAGGGACCTCATGACCTGATGACTTGTAAGTGGGTGATGTTTGCTTATACAATAAAGATTCACCTTTTTCGAACTGCGACTTGCTTTCTCCTTGTCTATGGGTAGCCATTTTGAAGATTTGGAACAACCACCTTCTGAATAATTACCCTGGATTATGGAATGTATGAATAGACAATTATTAATTTACAACAGTGAAGAGCGTGTAGGGGGCTAAGAACTTGTTTGGACATTTAGTGACGTCATGGAATGTTGCGAGAATCTTGTAAGCGTAGGCTCACGACTCTTAACACATGACATGAAACTGGCCGGCGTGGCTCAGAGATTGGTTTGACACTCATTGAAACTTCTTAAATACTGCGTATCTTATCAATTACTACTGCACGGCTGCAAGATCTCGATCAAAATCTTCCAAGTCTTCCACGAACGCGACGGATAGTTATATCCTGAGAACAAAGCAGCGAGCTCCGTATCGTCCATGCAACCATACACAACATGTTACAAAGTAGCGTATGCACATTTCCAATTTTCAATTCTATGATCCTATATGCCTAGTTCAAGCTTAGCCAAATAGGGCATCACCCAAACGGATAGACACCGTCTTGGTTTCTGTGTAGTTGCCCAACGCGGCCTCGCCGAGTTCTCGGCCAATACCCGACTCTTTGTACCCACCAAAGGGAACCTGGTGATGCGTGATAGTATATTGGTTAATCCAGACAGTACCGGCACGGATGCCATTGGCAACACGGATTGCGGTGTTGAGGTTGGTAGTGTGGACACCAGAGGCGAGCCCAAAAGTTGTGTTGTTGGCGGCCTTGAGCACCTCCTCTTCGGTCTCGAACTTGGCAATAGTGCAGACAGGACCAAAGATTTCTTCTTTCACGATCTTCATATCTTCGGTGACATCGGAGAAGATAGTCGGTTGGATGAAGTATCCCTTGTCACCATGACGCTCACCACCAGTCACAACTGTAGCACCAGCCTTCTTTCCTTCTTGGATATAACCCATAATTCGATCATATTGGGCTTTTGAGACTTGCGGTCCTTGAAAGGTATCGGCAGAAAATGGATCGCCGACCTTGTTTGCAATGGCGCGTGCCTTGAATTTTTCAATAAACTTGTCGTAGATACCAGACTGAACATAAATACGCGATCCGGCGCAACAGTCTTGTCCATGGTTATAGAAAATACCAAAGTTGATCCAAGAAATAGCGTTCGCAAGATCGGCGTCGTTGAAAACAATATTTGGGGATTTTCCGCCGAGTTCAAGGGTAACCTTCTTCAAGTTGGATGAAGCTGCTGCCATCATAACCTGGCGGCCTGTAAGCGTTGAGCCGGTGAAGGCAACCTTGTCGATATCCATATGGGACGAGATCGCTGCACCCGCAACCTTTCCAAACCCAGTGATTATATTAATGACTCCTGGTGGGAAACCAGCCTCTTTAATCAAATTTGCAAAAACAAGAGCAGAAAGGGGTGTTTGTTCTGCAGTCTTTAGGACAATGGTGTTGCCGGTGGCAAGGGCAGGGCCAATCTTCCATGCGAGCATGAGTAATGGGAAGTTCCACGGGATGATTTGACCACAGACACCAATCTAAATCCTGTTAGATATAGGGTACGAGGGGCGTAGAGAATGGGGTAGACTTACAGGTTCTTGTCTCGTGTAGGTGAAGGTGTCCGGGTTGGTGTCAATCACCTTGCCTTCAACCTTATCCGCCCAGCCGCCATAGTATCTGATACAGTCGGCGACAGCTGTAATATCACCTTTGGCCATTTCGATTGCTTTTCCATTGTCAAGCGATTCAATAGAACTCAAGAGGTTGTGGTTCTTTTCAACCAAGGTAGAGAGAGTGACCAGGAGCTTGCCCCTATCTTCTGGTGTTACCTTTCTCCATGGCCCTTCAAATGCCTTGCGCGCCGCTGCTACAGCAATATCGACATCCTTATCCGTAGCCTCATGAACAGAGGTAATTACTTCTTCGGTGGAAGGGTTGATGACCTGGAACGTCTTGCCATCGACACCTTTGACGAACTCATTGTTAATGAATCTAAATAGTTAGGGCCTGTAGGACATCATTGTGCGGCAAAATTCAAGGCCACTTACAAACCAGTAGGTTGAGTATACTTGCCACT
Organism: Pseudogymnoascus sp. BL308; assembly: GCA_001630595.1. Classification (NCBI taxonomy): domain Eukaryota; kingdom Fungi; phylum Ascomycota; class Leotiomycetes; order Thelebolales; family Thelebolaceae; genus Pseudogymnoascus; species Pseudogymnoascus sp. BL308. The sequence continues at coordinate 22,562 of LMYD01000600.1, forward strand.
AGTTGGCGTAGAGAGTTCGACTGAGAAGGAAGTCATTATAGAGGCTATTATTTTGTGCCACAATATACCCCTGGTTCGTGAATTTTTATAAAGTATAAAATATGGAAATCTGAAGAAAAGGAAAGTAGAGTGCGAGGTACCATATATATAATAGAAAATAAATCACCGAAAGCCAATGTGATGGTTAGTTAAGCAAGTCGAAAATTAAACATGGTAGTATATTTTATCGATCAAAGAAAACGATCACATCATCAGGTACGTCTCTGCTAGTTGCTGTTTGTAGTGCACGAAAGGGCCTATTTGCCTCATTTGGTTAAATATACAATTAAAATTGTGGAACTTGAACAATTATTTTATGTTAATTGATGTCTTTATTTAACCCGTTATCCTCGTCCTGTTCTCCCGTACGCATTTAGCTATCAGACATGTGGAGTTGAAAAGTCAAGGATGTCGGCAAGGATGATACGACCATCGCCCCACTGACTTGGTACTCGTAAGAACATGTGGTAGTTAGTACTTCACAAAAATATCAGTACGATAGCCCCGTTGAGGCTAATCTGCCGAAGCCGCACAGTAGCGTTCGTTCGACATTAGTCTATTGACGGATATCTTAACCCGCAACTACACACCTCGACGATAAAGCAGCGTTCATGGTCATCACACTGCAACCTTATATCCTATCAACCTCCTGGGCTACTTAAATTGACCAATTCACGGAAATTCCTCTGTATAATCTCTGCCTGTTCAACAATAAAACTAAAAATGTCGAATCCCCATTTATCCAGAGCGGCCAATGAATTCCGGAGCGATACCTTTACCACTCCAACCCCAGCCATGCTGGAGGCCATGGCGAATGCTACATTTGGCGATGATGTTTATGAAGAAGACCGCACCACGACCGAATTTCAGAGTGAAATCGCTCGATTAACTGGAATGGAAGATGCACTCTTCGTTCTTTCTGGTACCATGGGCAATCAAATTGGGGTTCGAATTCATCTCACCCAGCCTCCACACTCCGTGCTGTGCGACTATCGAGCCCATGTTTATGCCGAAGAAGGGTCGGGGTTAGCAGCGTTGTCTCAAGCTATGGTGACCCCAGTCCACCCAGCAAATGGAATCTACGTGACTTTCGACGACGTCCAGAAGTGGGTCATCTTGGGAAACGATATTCACACTGCTCCAACACGGGTCATCAGTATCGAACTCACAATAGGGGGAGTGATCACGCCTATGGAAGAGATTAAAAAAATCTCCGAATTCGCACACGCCAATGGCATCAAGGTTCATTGTGATGGGGCTCGATTGTGGAACGCCTCTGCCGCCACAGGTTACTCTTTGGCCGATTACTGCCAGTATTTTGACAGTGTCTCAATGTGCGTTTCTAAAGGGCTTGGTGCACCAATCGGCGGGGTCCTTGCCAGTACCAAAAAGAACATCATCCAGGCCAGATGGCTGAGAAAGCAGCAAGGTGGTGGTATTCGACAAGCCGGTATATTAACATCAGCTGCGATGGTGGCATTGAAAGAAGTATGGCCAACCATGAAGGGAACCCACGAAAAAACCAAGAAATTGGCCAAGGATCTGGAGGCATTGGGTGTTGTGCCTCAAATCCCAGTTGAGACCAATTTCTATTTTATCGACACCAAGAAATCGAATATTAACATGGGGGTATTGTTGGAGCAATGCAAAAAATGGAATGTCAAGTTGATGGATGAGCGGATCGCTTTTCATCATCAAATTAGTGACGAGGCGATTGAGAACCTCAAGGCTGCCATCGCAGAAGCGGTTAAAATTACGAAGAACTTACCACCGGATTATGTCTCTACAGTTCAACCTGGTGGGTATGGCAGTACTTCCAAAATGAACGAGTATAGTTAGATTGTAGATATCAATATGAACTGCTGTTAATAGCCATGGAACATTACCAATAGCTAGAGTGACTTTAATGCCGTCTGGCTTGACGCTACAACAGGAACAAATTATAGCAAACAATGTAAGATGCACCAGTGTTACTACAAAACAAACAATACTCACAGCATGTGCTTTTACAAATCACTTATTAAAATCTTGCAACAAAATATATTTCATTCACTTTCTACCACTTCCCCAAAACCACAATTATTTCAAGTGAAGCTACCCGGAGCAACTGCAGGTTCGTAGTTGCTAAAATCATATTCAACTTCGTAATCTTCGTCCTCGCCGTCAGAAAGCTCGACATCTTGAATGTGTTCACCGTCATCTTCTTCATCGCCGGTGAACCCGTATTCTTCCTTTCGAATCTTTTTCCAAGCAGCAATGGTTTGCTGTCGTGTCAGACAGAATGGCAACTTGGATAGTGACACACATCCATCTTGAGTGACTTCAACAGTTTGTCCAATGGAGCTGGCAGTATCGGTAGCCTTGTCCATTAGAATGATATGGATAAAGAATACCATCCCTGGCTTTGCAATAACATCTTGACCTCGCACAAACATAGGGAAATCCATCCAGGTTGGTGAGAAAGTGGCACCCAAGCTGTATCCGCAAGAATTGAATCGTTGATCTCGGAATCCATTTTCATCAGCAACTCGAGCATAGGCCTCAAACACGTCGCCAATTTCTCGACCGGGTTTGAGTGCCTCTAAACAGGCTTCCATTTGCAAAACGTTGACCTCATGCATTCGTCGTGCTAACTTGGTGATGCCACCAATTGGGATTGTTCGCATCAAACATGCGTGATAGTGCTTGTAAGCAGCAGCATGTTCAAGAGTAAGCTGTCGATCAATCCTGTCTTTTCCAGTAGAGTATCGAGTAAGAACAGCCTTGTTGCCGGAGACAAGGATGTTTTCATTCGCTGGATCATCCCCACCACCTTCATAGACAGTGCCGACAATTTCTCGCCACAAATCACCCTCGTAAGCACCAGGCTTGGCTAACTTTAGTGTTCGGACGAGCGCAAAATCAGCGAGATAAGCAGCCTTTCGAACCTTCCGCATTTCAGCTTCAGATTTGACGATTCGCAGTTCGCGAGTGAACAAATCGCTGTGATCAACTAAAGTGCAAAGTCCGTTGACAGCTTCTTCCAGAGCTTTGCCTAGTCGGTGGGTCAAAGAGCACGAGTTTGGTTCGTAACCGATTCGCATCGACGGCGCGTTGATGCCAAATTCTTTCAAGACCTCTGGAACCAAGGACACGGGGTTGCTCCCCACATCGTCCGACCGAATGAGAATGTCCTTCTGGTCCAAAATGGATGTGTAAAGTGCTTGTCGAAGATCCGGGATACGAGTGATCAGGCGCATGGAACCATCGCTGTGGAAATACATCGCCTGGAAAAAGACGTAGCCGAAAGTGTCATAACCAGTGAAATAGTAAAGAGATTCTTGCTTGGTCATTAAAAAGCCGTCAAGGTTTTCTCGCTTCATGAGCTCCAAGGCCCGAGTCCGTCGCTCTTGAAACTCTTCTTTAGAAAAGTAAAGAGCTTTCTTAAACGTTGGAGCTATTTTGGTGGAAGACATGTTGCCGGTAGCCAATTTGTGGATTGAATTCGAGTTGATAGATGGTTCTTTTTCGTTGCCTTGCCTCACAAGACAGACTGAAACGCGCCCTTTATATCAGTTCGTTCAACTTAGCTTGGGTTGGAGCGAGGTAGGGTCAAACCGTCGACCGAAGTTACTAGGGGGTTCATTGGCGATATCGGTAGATCTTAGCATTTGAAATTGAGGGTCCTATGCCGAGTCCAGATGTACCAGCGGCTTTAGGCCCAAGGTTTTGGGCAGAAAGTCAAGCTCACAACATCGGATTGACGGGAATACGTAACAAGTTGGGATACGAAGTCATCGGCTTACCGCCACAGACGCTGACATGCAGGTGTGCGGGGTCATCGTAGACCGTTTCGCTCCTTGGCGGAGTAGGTAGCCTCAGTACCGCCATATACGCTGATGGGGGGTGGGTTCCGGATTGAAGTGCGGGGTACTATGGTAGGAGGCACAAGGAGTGTCAGTGGAGCCCGCATAGACGGATCAAATTCCATTGCTGCTTTAAGCTCTGTCGCTCCTGTTCGCCAGCTAATATTAGTATATTTCCAGCCTAAGCCTCGAAGTAGGGAGGATTCAAGACGCTTATCTCGCGATAGATGTCTTTTAGGTTTCAGGCTAGAGTAATCGCAAGAAACCTTATTACCGCCATATACGCCCAGGGGGTTTGTGGGTCTACAGTTGAACTGCGGGGCTGATTGTTCTACTGCAGCTACCCGGTCTAGCGTGGCGCTGGGAGCTACTTTCTTCTTGGCTGATAACCCGACAACTGTTGCGATTATATTGGTGAGCAACGAACAAATTGGCTTGACTGCCTACGCTACAAACGTAATAAGCGTTGCACTGACACAGTATTCTATGTGTATACGTAAAATATTGCCTCAACATTCAAGCTAAAGCATCCCAACAACTACAGTTGGTCAAGCTGGCCAGCTGATCCAGTCTCGCCCGCGCCATAGCTCCAGGATAGTTGCAGGCACTGTAAAGTATTTCCTCTGGCAATATAGTAGCTTGACTTACGAGCTTGTCTCTTTTAGGTACTATTAACTGCATGGGCGATAGGCCAACTTTTAGCTTTCTGTTGAAGAAAGGCCTTGGTCGCTCATGTGGACGAAAGTTATAGGACTACTCGAGCACCAAGTGGTTACGCATGTCACTACCTGGCGGTCAGGAATATCAACACGCCTGGCTTTTGAAATAGGCTCTGTAAGACACTCGCCATCAAACGAAGGACCAGTCTCGTCAGCAGGTCCATGCCATCGCCTACCCTTCCTGGACGCGTTTATTAAAGAAACGCTGCATCTTTATTCTCCTATTCCATCATCGTAACTTTGCGCCGCTCTCTATGATGGAGGATTGATTCTATCGAAATCGTGGCATTCCCTAGTCCGTATAAATTTAATCTAGACCAATGCCTGGCGAAGTATAGGTTGCCTTGGTGAGATTCTGGAGATGTTTTTTCTTAGAGGAGAATGTGATTTGGTATTTAGTCAGTACTTATAACATCTTTCCCTCTCCTTTTCAGACCGCAGAGTAAAAAAGACTACCCTTTTTGGCCTATGAACTTTGGCTGTCGCGGAGATGAATCCTTTTTTCGTAGCTATATATTAGAGATATTCTATTACTGTGAGTCTTGAACCCAGAATTTGTCACCTACGACAACGGGCCGATTTAAAATATAGGTATGACTTGGTGTTGGTAGTGTAGAAAAGACACCACGAAGCAGAGTCTACAACGACTTATAGAACTTAACTTTCAATTATATGAGTTTTATTGATTTTCTTGTATAATTTTGACGTTCTAGTAGCTATTTACACTTCGACGACATCATCCGCGTTCAAGATCAAACTGGCAAAAAAGAGAGGCTCTCTCACAAACTCATCAGCTCGGATAAATTCGTCTGTTGTATGTGCTCGGTTGAGATTGTGAACCAAGTGAACTGGAGTAAATCTGTAGATATTCTTTGTCAAAGCCCAAAAGAACTTTGTGTCGGTGTTGGCTGGCATCAAGTACGGAGTGACGATAAGCTCATCATCTTGATCCAGAGGCTTAAGAGTACCTTTGATAGTGCCGGACAGAATTTGGAAAGACTCTGCATCCACTGGAGAAACTGGCGCTGGTTCCAAAGCATCCACACCAAACAAGCTGATCTTGCGTCGTTCCGAGGAGTCATACGATGAATGGAATCCTTCAAACACCATATCATGCTTCCGAGCAATTGGTCTGATCAAGCTTTCATAATGTTCTTCAATCTGGCTAATTGAAGTCTCTACAGCGAGCCGTAGATTGACTAAAGTCGATACCATTTCGGGGATGGCATTGATCTTGACGCCGCCATTGATCTTCCCCACAGACTGACTTGTCCTGAAATAATATCTCAGGTTGTCCAACTGTTGGGCCAATTGTAGTTGGGCTTTTCCATTGCCTTGTGCCACCTTTTCGAGGTTACTTCGAATCGCCGATAGCAAACTGGACTCTGGAGCATGTGCGGCTGCACATTCTAAGAAGCCAAACATGGGATTCTTGGTGGTAACCTTCCCTAAGAATGGATTGTCTTCAATTGCCATAACAATTTCCGACATGATACCGATAGCATTGTGATCAGGGGGAGTTGAAGCATGTCCTCCAGTAGATGTAACATTGATGCCCACGTCCAGGTAGCCCTTTTCAGCAACACTGACCATGGCAAATGATTGATCGAATTCTTTTTGGATACCCATAGATCCCTCATCCATAATCAAGTAGATGCCATCGTCGCCATATCGCTTGTGGAGGAAGTCTGAAATGGGTCGGCCACAGTTTTCGCCGCTGATTTCTTCGTCGCATCCAAATGCTAGGATCACGGTTCGTTTTGGTTTGAATCCGCTTTGTATCAACAAATCCAAACTCTCCATGATAGATATCAAATAACCTTTATCGTCGGTAGCGCCTCGACCCCAAATAATTTTGCCGTCGTAATACCCTTCATATGGTGGGTGAGTCCAATCCTGTACTGTGTCGGCAAGTACTGGTACGACATCCTGATGAGCAAGCATGAGAATTGGCTTCGCTTTCGATGCAGGGACACTGCCTTCCCAAGTCAAAATCAGCCCATGAGTGTTGGCATGATCTAGCTTAACATTCTCCAGCAATGATGGATATTTGGCTTTGATATAATCCTCAATTTGGTAGAATATATCCCACCTGGTATCTTCGCCAATTGGCCCTAGGTCGTCATAGCTTTCAGAGGGAATCCGAATGATCCCCGTGAGCTTGTTGATGATTTCCTTGTGGTATTCCGATGATTCAACCTTGTCTCGAATAAATTGGTCGATATTTGTGTTTTTTGGGGAAAGCTTTGGGTTTTGCTGGCATACTCCTGATTGATTTCCAGGAGTATTCTTGCCCAAACGGCCGGAACCAAAATTCCCAAGTCGCTCCGTAAGAAACGACCTCGGTGAAGTGTTCAGGACCGTGAGAAATGCTGCTACAAGACCAATGATAATCGCACCACGAATCAACGAAAACTGACTCTTATCTCCATGCCCACTCTTTTGGTTGGTCATTTTCGGCAATTCTAAATCGGATTTAATGTGACGCGAAGTAGTATTTCTGTGAAGGAATATGGCGGGAATTTGTATCCTGAGCAGATAAGTCTTAAATATAATATTTCCATCATTAACAAGCCCTCGTCCACTTTAATAAAGTGTTATTATGTACAAACGGCACAGAGCAATGCTTAGTTGTACCTCGTGGCAGCCATTTTAGTGGGTCGGCTTTGAACCCCTCTCTGGAGAACTCACCTAACCCGATTTGTGATAGATATCGATGCAGCTCACCGCCAGAGACGCCAGATTTGTGGACTACTATTGTGGCCGCTGAGAAATATATATCTACAGATTCTATTCCTACACGACCATTCTTTTGGAACGGGTCAGTTTTTAACTCCGACATCTGTGCGAACAAGCCTTAGCCCCCCAAATGGCTTATCTACAGTCTGCCCGTCCTCAGGTATCGCTCTCCAAACAAGTGGTCAACTTCACCAATTCAACTGCCGGCCTTGATTTAACTCTCCGTCTGATTCAAGCTCTGGCTCAGGTTGCGGCTGAGGTTTGTATTGATAACGCGATTGTCTTGAGATGTGTAACGGCTAAGTCGCAATTGGCATTGGGTGGGTTGACTGCTATTTCCATGTTCCGACAGGCTATCGGTTTTTCGCGAACATTGGTGTAATGCAGGATATTAAGCTAATGATACGTGAATAGGTAGGAGATATCTCCGTTTATTCAGTTTTGTCGATTGCTTCGAGCGAGTTCGTGATGTTCTGGCCAGTGATTCCACCATCGCGGGAGCCATCTTAATGACAATGGAGCTGGTGGAATCCACTTGCTTAGGACTGTATCTTCTCCTAGAGAGTTTGACGATGGTATTGCATTTATTTATGTTTTGTTACCCGTTTGAAGCGATTGGTGTATTGTGTTAACCAAGTATCTAGCTACACGACATGAACATATGGCTGGTTCCATGGTACACGCCCGTCCTGATTGAAGGAAATAAGTTCTGGTTCTATGGTATCTGTATTTCCATTGCTAGGACAGTTGGGACCTTGCTGTTTGGTTTGGGTGCACAGCGGGAGACTCAAAATGGTCACCCGAATACAGATCAGAAGGGAGAACCAGAAAGGCCCCTTCCTTCTCAACCAGCTCCGTCGACTGCATCTCTGTTGAAGCAGATCGTCGTTGATGGCTGTGATTTAACTCTTCCTGCATCGTTCCTGGGATGGATTAGACTTGGGGATTTCGGGGTTGGGGTTGCGATGGTCGTGAGCACGTTGCTTGCTTGGGGGGGTGTTTGGGGGAGAGTTCAGCTATAGTTGTTCCTACGGAGTAGTTATAGCACAATTAATGGCATGAGAGATGTATAAAGCGCTTCATCGCCGTGATTCACTTTTCTCACGCGATGCCCTCTGCCAGCCTCTACCGGCTGTTTCTCTCCCGGAGGCGAACATCGCAACCCCAAGCAGCCAGGGCCATCACAGCCATTCAACGTATTCGATTATTTAGAAACAAAAGCGTATCAAAGGCATTTGATAATTTATGCGATATACGAGGCTGCCCGAAATATCCATCGGATGGGCGGCAGCTACATTTGATAAAGCTATTCAATGGCAAACCTCTTGACGGAAACGTACGGAGTTGTTAAACCAGGAGAACTAAAGACAGGGGACGCTCCACTAGCCTATTACAATGGCGTCCGATAACAGCGATACCCCGCATCCTACCTAAAATGACGGTAGTGGCTAATATGCTAACTGGATTAGGCTTACCCCAATGGATCGCCGTCTATCTATCTACAATCAGCCCCTCATAAACGACCGCCAGATACGCCGGCACTGCGGCGGGTCCAGGACGAGGGGGCCACCAATGGAACATTTACGTGGCATATATAACATATATATATACTAAGTGTAGCTCAAAATGAAAACAACTTCACTTCACTCGCAGAATCATTTTCAATTTGTGCATACTCTGGTCTTCAAAATACAATTTCCCGTCACAGAGACTCCCAACCATGGATCCACCATCTCTGCGGGATGAGAAGAAATCCTCAGACGGGGCGATTGACGAGTCTTACAGCCAAGATGAAGGTGATACTGTAACTGCAGGTTCGCAAGAACTTCACCGCAAGCTGCGCGGGAGACAAGTCCAGCTCTTCGCAATCGGAGGAGCCATCGGAACCTGTACGTGGACAATCAAACCCCCGCACTTGGAAAGGGGCATCACAACTGACATGGAAGCATAGCTCTTTTCGTGCAAATGGGGGCGGTTCTTCCCAAAGGAGGTCCTGCAGGTCTTTTCTTGGGATTCGTAGCATATGGTACTATCATATTGGCCGTGAATCAATGCTTTGGTAAGACATTGCCTTGCCACAATAGAGTCGTTGCTAATGTGCCAAATCGCAGCTGAAATGGTTTGCTACATGCCCATCCCATCGCCCTTTGTCCGGCTTGCTGGTCATTGGGTTGATGAAGCGCTGAGTTTTGCAATGGGATGGAACTTCTTTCTGACAATGGGTTAGTTGGCTCTCAAAACTCGTTCATCTATCACTCGAGCTAACAGGAGTAGCACTTGGCATACCGTATGAGATTGCAGCTTTGAATGTGCTGTTAACATACTGGACTGACAAAGTCCCTGTCGCTGCCGTCGTCGTGATTTGCATAGTCCTCTACGCGTATGTTGTAGCGACAGAGCGTCCCTGACTATGATTAACGATTATGCAGGGCCTTGAACATTCTCACTGTTCGCTACTACGGTATCTCGGAATTCTATCTCTCCATTTTCAAGGTTATCTTGATGCTGGGATTGATTGCCTACACTTTCATCACGATGGTGGGAGGAAATCCCGATCATGACCCTTACGGGTTCCGATACTGGAAAAATCCGGTAGGTTGTGACAGACTTTTATTCTGTGGAATTGGCTAACTTAATTTAAAGGGGTCATTTGTAGAGCACCTGGTCCCTGGGGATACTGGAAGATTCCTCGGTGTCTTGGCTTGTATGGTACAAGGATCGTTCACGTACGTATTACAACCAACCCCTTTCCCTCTCGCAGACATTCCTGACACTCGGTAGAATGGTCGGACCAGAATATATCTCTATGGCAGCTGGTGAGGCAGAACGACCCCGACGTGTCATGCACAAGGCCTACTCGTCCTTCGTCTGGCGTCTCATGTTCTTCTTCTTGATTGGATCTCTGTGCATCGGCATCGTCGTTCCATATGACGACGAGATTCTTTCGGCTACATTGGACGGCTCAAGGAAGGGAAGCGGCACCGGAGCTGCGTAAGCCTCACAGACCATTGTTTCCATGAATTTAAGGTGTGCTAACAATGAGTGTAAATAGGTCTCCGTATGTTATCTCCATGGACCGATTTGGCATTCCAGTCTTGCCGCATATTGTCAATGCCGGAATCATGACATCAGTCTTCTCTGCCGGAAACAACCTCGTCTTCTCTGCCTCTCGAACTCTTTACGGAATGTCGATAGAAGGTAAAGCCTTTGCCATCTTCTCCAAGTGCAGTAAATCCGGTGTGCCCTACTACGCCGTTGCCGCCTCGATGTTGTTCTGTGTGCTCGGTTTCTTGCAGGTAAGCAACGGTTCCGCGACGGTGCTCAACTGGTTGGTGGGCTGTATTACTGCTTCCTACTTGCTGAACTACTTCGGGACTTGCATCACATATCTGCATTTCTACCGATCAATAACCCAGCAAGGCATCGACCGGAACACCTTGCCATATAAAGGCTATTTACAGCCATACGCGGCGTGGTATGCCGTATTCGGGACTGGGATTATGACCCTGATTCTTGGCTACAACGTCTTCATCTCGGGACAGTGGGACCTCGCGAGCTTTTTCCTCGACTATGTCATGGTGGCATTTTTCATCCTGACATTTGCCTTCTGGAAGGTCTTCAAGCGCACAAAATATGTGCCTCTCGGGAAGGCGGACCTGCAGTTGGGGAACACCAAGAATGAAATCGACGCCTATGAGGCTGCTTACATCCCACCCAATCGGGGCAAAATTGGGAGTTACGTCAATCGGATTTTCGAGTAGGCCGGATTGGCACGTCTTCTTCAAGGCTTTGCTCGCATTGGTTCGCTTGGTGGCTTTTGCAGTGGAAATGTCTATAAGTCCCTTGTGCCATAATAGAATCTGATTTGTTTTTGGAGTTAGGAAGTAAGATAGAGATCGATATTGTTCAGGTATATCAGAATGTAAATTTGAAAACCCCTATCATTATCGTTTCTTCGAATTGATAGGCAACTTGCTTTAAAGCCGAGTCTGACTACAATCTGCCGACATTCGCACTCTATACATAGTCATAGTCGAGACCGGCGACTTTCCGTCGGCCATTTTTCGCCCGTTATCTCTGGACGAGCACCAACCATATGGTCGACCAGGGGCCGAGAGTGGGAGGAGCCACTAGCCGCTTATCGGTATCAGTGACGTCCATATCAGTGCTTACTACTCCTAGCGAGTCTCTCTGCCAATGAGATTTCCAGTATTCTTGAGAGACAGGGATAACACAATGATACCCTGCCGAAATGCGGGGTTCGCCCCCCGGATATGCATCCTGGTCGTCCAATTTCAGTTACCTTAAGACCAGTCAATGGGCTGGGCAAATGGGCCGACATGTGTAGTCGGCGTACGTGTGCCGACTCTGACCAGAGCGGAGTGATAGAGGATGGGATGAAGCCAGAGCAAGCCAGAGCCTAACATAAAGCGAAAGCAAGAGCCAAACATCACCCAGATCGTCTCGGACTATTCTCATCGACATTATCACTAAACTAGTATGGACATTACCGTCGACACCTCGGCCTTCACCTCGACCCCCGCTTCTACCAACTCGAATCCCACGTCGGCGGCACACGCGCCTGCCGACGCTCTTCCCCGCCCTATACGCCGACGGTTTGCCACGACAGGGCGAGTGCGATCCGGCTGTTTGACATGCAAGAAGCGCAAAAAGAAATGCGACGATCAGCGTGGGCCCAATGATGAGGACGGGGGGTGCCAATCATGCACGCGACTGGGCCTGGTCTGCGAGCGAGCCCCGTTGCGGACGGTGATACCCCAGCAGCAGAAGCGGAAACACAGCAATGATCAAGACAGGCTTATGGAGGAGGGCGCGAGTGGGGACGGGAGAGTGAGAGTAAGAGATATAGCGGGAAATATGTCGAGGGGGAGTCGGGGTAATACTGAGGACCGGAGGAAGAGTTGCATTAGCGACGCAGACAACGCAGACAATGGAGACAATACAGACAGTACAGACGACGCATCTTCACCGTTACGGTCGCCTTCCCTGCCTTTCCAGTTGCCGGCACTGAACGACAGTAGCGGCGCCGATGAGGAAATTGCCGACTTCGTGAAGACGCCCAGCAGCGGCTTCATGGCACTCTTTGCCCTGGAGGGTGCTTCTCCGGAACGAATTCTCCTCAAGTATTATGTCGAGCACCTTGCACCATTGTGCTCGATCCTTCAGGAAGGGAAAAACGACTTTCGCAACGTGCTGCTACCCATGGCTATCGACGACTCCTCTCTACTATATGCGCTCTTTGCCTATGCCTCCATCCACGTGCCGTCGTCTGGGCAGGTCCCATCGATCACTCCCCTCATGAGGCTAAAGTTCGAGACCCAAGCTGCACGCGGTCTCTCTGAGGCCATTCGCCTTAACAGCGTCTCGGAGAGCTCTGTCGCTTGTGCCTTGATATGCAGCACCGCAGAAGTCGTTAGCGGAGATACGAAGCGGTGGCTTGTTCATCTGCAAGGGGCTGGGCATCTTCTCAATCAGCTAGGGGGGCCGGAGCACCTTCGGCGGACCAGCGATGGGCGCTTTCTTATGCGAAACTTCGCATATCACGACATCATGGCAGCATTTAGTACAGGCGGACGGCCGAGATTTCCGGGGCTATACTGGCTCGATGGTAGCAGCTTCGTCTCGCCAGACTGTCTAATGGGTTTCGCACACGATATTCTGGGTCATATGAGCGATATGTGCTATTTCATGGCCGATGTTAGAGATCAGGGTCCCGCGGCTACCGAATGTGCAGCCGACGTGATCCATAGGGGGGAAAGGATTGCCCAGGCTCTACGCTCACAACCCTTGGATACCTGCACCACTCTCAGTGGCATCGAGCACGAATCACTAGTCTACCATGCTGAGACTTACCGGTTCTCAGCCCTGCTGCATCTCTATCGCTTCCTCAGTCAATTCACTGCGGATGATACCGCATACAATATGCAGATGACTGAGTGTACGCAAATCATCATGAGGCACATCTACCAGGTCCCTTCCAACCTCTCGTGCGAGGTCGGTTTTGTATTTCCCCTCTTCATGGTCGGCGTGGCGTGTGGGGACGACGATGCGACCATGGCTTACATCCGGCACCGCCTCATTAATATTGAGACATGGACCAAATTCCAGCACCTCGCTAGGATTCGTGAGCTCCTGGAAATGATATGGGCTAGTGGCCAGACAGACTGGGAAGCGTTGCTACATTCGTTAGGTTGGCAGATATCTTTAGCTTGAAGTTAAACAAGACTATATGATCTACGCAGCAAATGGCGAGTGCATCAGTGGTGAACTAATGACAGCATATACAGTGTAGTTCTGTTTGGTAACAAGTATCTCATATATAGATACTAATGTACGTGCTTCGTATCTGGTATACTTTGCTGCATTATAATGAAACAGCTGATAGAAGCGCGGTATTACATATGTGACAATTATCCATTATTCTACCGCGCGTTAGACCCACTGGTCTTGTAGTCTAAATAAAGCTATGTGTGCTTCATTAGCTGCACCCAGCTCAGCCGGCGGACCCAAAAGGGTCTGGTGCTGTGGAGGTCCTGGTATCACTTGGGAAAGTGGGCGGAGCTTGACCAAAGCCATCGCTGCTCGGACGGCAATGTGCACTCTGATTGGCCAACACCGACGACGTGGACAACCACTTCCTTTAAGACCTGCAGTGTAGAATGTCGTTTCAAAGGATGGGCTTGAATACATATGTCCTCCTGCCGGAAATTCGCAAAAGCACCATTCTGGCAGATCAGATTCGGAGACACGTAGATAATGTCTCCTGAGTTGATTTCCGTGATAGAGCTCAGACTACTAAAGTGACAATAAAAGGTGCAAAACAGGATACCATCCTTGCGAGTCTTGTGGTAAGGGACTTGTGGTGGGTGAGAGGTTGAGGGCGAACAGGGTTGGGAACTCGAGGATTGTAGACGCAGGTCTTTTCCCAGAGAATGTGAGCGGGATTATAATGGGCACAGGCTATGCATTGACAGAGAGAGCAGCCGGTTTTATAAAGGAAGATAGAGCGAATTGAGTTTGAAGGGGCGGAATCATTTTTGGACCTATGCTTTTAGTTCGACGATCAGATTTGATAAGGCGTCGCCCTCTTACCTCCATTATCTATTGGCGAGCACCTCAACCTGAAAGCACAAGACCAGTTGCGAGCATTGTTAGACAGTTGGTTTGTTAAGCGCCTCCTGCGTGACTCAATCATCAGTCATTAATGTTTGATATTAGCCATGGAATCGCCCTCAATGTCATCAAATCTCGCCACATCGATCTTGTCGCGATTAACCTGAGTATCGCCGGGCCCATGTCTACCTTCAATGCCAGGATCTAACAGTCCACATGTCTCTGTGTCTTGGATTTTCAATACCTCCCCCGCTCTCTACAATACGTAATCCTCAGACGCGGTAGCAGAGGCAACTTCCCCCAATATAGACATATCTACTCTACCCCGCAGCTTCCGTCCACAGCATTGGACGAAGATATTGCTTCTTCGAACGATGTGAACTCCGCAGGATCTCGACACGTCTCCGTAGGATCTGGAGGATTTTGAGACTTTCCAAGTTGATACACCACATTGTTAACTTTAGCCAATTAAAGTTGCGGTTCGCTTGGGTAGCTGCAGCTACCCCGCTCTGGAGTATCACAATCGTATTTATGTGACATCACGACCCTGATTGATAATTTATAATAAGCACTACTCGGGATAAAAACCATAAATACTCTTCTTCAAGCCCATTAGTATTCTTCTTCGGAGTAGACACTCAAGTCGGACCCATTGCAAAGATGGCTGAAAATTTACAGACCAAGCTTTTCATCAACAACGAGGTCAGTGCATCCCTGCCATCACGATTGCTTGCATATAATTTGATACTTACATGCTCTAGTATGTATCTGCAAAATCTGGTACTTACTTGGTTGTTCGCAACCCCGTTGATGACTCGATCGTCACGGATAAGGTACACAGCGCTGGCGAAGAAGACGTGAATGATGCTGTCGCCGCAGCACAAGCGGCCTTCAGAGGCCCATGGAGCAAAATGCCTGGCTCCGAGAGGGCCAAATGCATGCTGAAGCTTGCTGACCTTTTGGATGAAAATGCGGCGAGTCTGCTGAAGTTGGAAAGTATCGCTATGGGCCAACCAGTTGCACTGGCCGCTCCCTTAGGCAGTTTCATGGGTGCAACCTGGCGCCACTATGCTGGGTATTGCGACAAGATCCCCGGGGAACTAGTTCCTGAAGGCGAAGACAAGTTGACCAAGCTAGTCCGGTACGACCCTCTCGGAGTATGTGCTGGAATTGCGGCATGGAATGCTACACTCTTCATGCTCGCTGCGAAAATCGCACCCGCTGTTGCTGCAGGAAATACATTCATATTCAAATCCTCCGAAAAATCACCTCTGGGCTCTCTTCTGTTTGGTGACTTGATCGTTAAAGCCGGGTTTCCTCCTGGCGTCATCAATCTGCTGAGCGGTGCTGGCTCTACAGGTGCACTCCTGGCATCCCATATGGACATCAGGAAGATTAGTTACACCGGATCCGTCTCATCTGGCAGGAAAGTACAAATCGCGGCAACGAATAGTAATCTTAAGCGCGTTACTCTGGAACTCGGTGGTAAATCCCCATCAATCATTTTCAAAGACGCAGATATTGAGAATGCACTTGTTCACTCTTCCCAAAACTTCCTCCTCAACTCTGCTCAAATCTGTGTTGCTGCATCGCGGATTTTGGTTCACGAAGATATTGCAGAGGAGTTTACTACAGCGCTAAGGGCCCGATTCGAAATGTTCAAAGGAACCCTCGGGGACCCCACTCTTGAATCAACATTTCTAGGTCCCTTGGCAGACGCAGCACAAAAAGACAGAGTTATGTCCTTCTTTGAGCAAGCGAAGAAAGACGGCATTGAGGTCCTCGCTGGCGGGGGGTCGAACGGCAATTACGTCGAGCCGACAATCTTCAATAACCCTCCTATTAAATCTTCGGTCTGGAGGGATGAAATATTCGGCCCCGCTTTAGCCATTCGAACCTTTAAAACCGAGGAGGAAGCAATTGAACTAGCGAATGATACAACATATGGACTCGCTGCTTATGTATACACGAGAGACATCCCACTGGCTCTAAGGGTCAGCAAGTTGATTGAGGCTGGGAGTGTGTCAATCAATGCGAGCTTTGGAGGGAGCGTCGATATGCCTTTCGGAGGGTGGAAAGAGAGTGGGAATGGAGGAAGAGAAGGTGGCCGTGCTGGTCTGATGGCCTATCTGGAAGCAAAGTCTATTTTCATCAACATGCAGGGTGGTACGGGTTGAGAAAAAGTGAGGCAAATGATATTTGCTGAGATTCCATTGATGGAATTAGATGTGAGTTCTACACGAAAAGTGCCTAAAGTTACGTAGCCAAATTGGTATTAGGATTTTTAAAAAGTATCATGGTTATATAAGCCACTGGAAAGAGAACAGGACCTAAAGAATCTCAGTTCATAATATTAAGAGCCTTCAAAGGATGGTGCCCTCCTTATTCACGATTTGAAGACCTTGGGCTATCCCACTTGCATTCGCACTTAAAACAAGCCCATGTAGGTCCCATGTGAAGTCGACTTGCCCACCACCTCTCAGCCTCAGTCCTTTAACAGACCCACCACCCCAGGTCGAAGGAATTGCTGGTCCCAGTACCACTGTCCGATCCTCCACCGCATCACCATTTGGCAGATCCACAACCAACATGCTTAGCATTGCTCCTACAATCCCGAAGTTGGCATCGATTTGGAATGGTGGATTCTGTCCGCTGTACATGCTCAAGCCATTCGAAGCAAAATTCTCATCGATCACATATCGGAGCTCAAAATAGGCCTCGTCGGTATTATTCAATCTGGCCCAACAGGCTGATCGCCAGACTTTCTCCCATCCTGCATTCGCGTCGTCATAGCCTGGCCCTCTTGAGTAAAGGGTTGTAGCCACAGCATCCTGGATGGTTGTGTTCGTGTATCCCCCAAGAAATGAGGATATGCCATAACCAGGGTACCATCCGACGAGGTTGGAGAGGTGGCGATGGGTGTCGTTCTGGAAGTCATAACCAAAAGAATCCGGGATCTTCCACTCTTTGATTTCGCCCCAGGTACCGATATGTAGACCATTATCGAGGATTTTCAGGGCGGTTGTGACGTTGGCAATGAACTCCTTCTCGGTGTCTGGAAGTAGAGACTGTGTTGAGCTGATATCGGTCAGGAGCTGGTGGATTAGCTGCTGATAGTGCGTGCATGCAAAGGTAGTGGGACCATGTTCTGCCGAATTGCATGGGTTTACCACGAGGCTGCTGTCATTAAAGTATTTGTCTGGTTGGAGCTGGGAAATCCAGAACTGGGCAACGCCCTTGAGGAGAGGATATCCTTGGTCTAGATACCAGGTTACGTTTTGCGAATATGAGAAGTGATCAGAGACATGCTGCATCATCCATGCTGCAGAGATTGGATAATTGGCCCAACTAGCATCTTCTTTCATACCTGTGTGCCCGAAGATGTTCATTTCGTTGTGCGTAACCCATCCTGGAGCTCCGTACAGGAGCTGTGCGGTTTCGGTCCCACGGGGTACCCAAGTATCCTGGATGTAGCCCCAGGTCGCGACTTGGAGATGTCCCAGTCCCGTCTGATCAGCGCCCCAATGATTCATTTGGAAGTTGATGTTGGCGTGATAGTCTGCACTCCAGGCAGCTTCAATTGTCTCACTCCATCTCCCCGCTAGATTTGTAGGGAGAGAGTTATCTCTCGAGGAAGAGATAAAAAGGTGGCGTCCTAGCTCGAATATTGTAGATTCGAGATATGGATCACCAAGACCGGAAGATTTATACTGGCTAACAAGAACTGATGTCTCCAGACCGGATGACCCTGCAGGATCTGGAAGCTCTAACGTGAATTGACTAGCCAGGTCTTGGTAGTCTGCAATGTGGGACTCTCGGAGTGCGCTTTCTGCCTTCATTGCTGCCGGTGATGTGACTGCTGAAATAATTGGGCCAAGTAAAGAGTGGGTGTCATTTGTATCAGAGCCTAGAATTGCAAATGAGAAATTGCTTTCAGCATTTCCGGTCAGTTGGTTATAATTCGTAGCAGCACCGATTATGAGAGTGAACGTCTGAGTTTTGGAGTCAGATGGTATAATTAGCGACGAGCCACTGCACAATGGTGTTCCTGATCCACTTATTAATTGTGCCTTCCCTTCGTACTGCATGCCTCGAGGAGGACCAGCCTGGGTAACGCCTTGCAGAATAACAGAGGGATCATTTGGTTCGCAAGATGCTGAATAGGGCGCAGATGTGAGCTGATTTTCCAGAGAAATGGCAATATTGGGAAGAGTGGCACTAGACGAAAGGCTGTAGACACAAACCTGATCAGGATAGGAACAATATACAGTTGATGTATAGTCATTCCCGTCACCCGCAGTATAGGCCGTAGTGTGGAGGCCCGTGTTGAAATCGAGGGACCGATTATAACTAGTTGCCGAGCTCACGCCGTCGATGACCACTGATAAATTGGCAAACACCTGGTAGCTTCCATAGTTGTCTCCGTTTCCAAGAAGCTGAGAGACGTCTGAGATCGGTTAGGTTCATAGGTTGCATCAAGAATAATAATTACGAGAGAAGGGCAGGATCTCGGAATGGAAAGCTTACTTCCTGTGCCATTCTGGAAGATCGAATCTCTAATCCCCGGAAGATACTCATTAAGGGGGGATGCTGGGTTTCCGCCATTGTAATCCTTATGGCAAGTATTCAGTTCGATCCCTACAAAGTGCTCATCACACTTACAGATGATTTGAATGGGCCACCAGACCATAGCGAGTCAATGTTGAGAACCACTTTTTCTGCTCCAGGAGGACCAAATGGCATGGCTTGAATTGGTCAAAAATCTGAAAATGCTGCCGAATTATAAACTCATACCTCCTAATCTACCATTTCCAATGGGGTACGTTTCTTTGATAAGATCCGAAAATTCGGCTGGAGTACTCGACCAGAGCCCCTTGCCCGCAACCATTGGCAATGCAGCCGGGGAGAGCACAGCGAGCCAGGACAAGGATTTCATCATTTTGATAGGATTTGCAGGCAGTGGGTAGAAGAGGACGAAGAAATGATTAAACGAAGGCTACAACGCTATAATGGTACCGAGTCAACTACAGCTCAGAATCCGACACCCAAAGTTGACGAACACCTCAGCTCTTAGCTCATCAACTAAATAGAAGCCCGAGGCGGGGTATCTACTTGACTTTATATTCCCATTTGAAGATCGTCGTCCGGTACTACCTGCAGCACGACGTTGCATGCTGTGGGGTAACGCGGGCAAATGGGCTGGCGGCGGGGTGGTCCGGAGGTTCATTATTATTGTTCCGAACCGGAAGGTGCAAAGTGAGGTGGTTGATGGGATAATTCTTCCGCCTGCTATTTAAACGTGTTGCATGCTAGGCGCGGCATCGGCACCTTCAAAAGCTATAAAAAGTACTAGATAAGCATGAAGCTTATTATATTTTACAAACTTGGGGTCTAAAAATTAAACTACATATAGTAAATAGTAAATAGTAAATAATAAATAGTATATTTCTAATAATCTAGGTTGTGCTGTCTGCCTCAGCTGGGAACTCGCAGGGGCATGTGAACGCTTTGTAGAACCACAATCTCGATCCGCCTTCGATGATGGCGCCTTCGATGCTCTCGGGCCCTTGAATATTTAGATTGCGATCCGAGCATCAAGTTCATAAAGATCCTCTACTTCAAATTTGACATAACCGCATAGTCAAACCCAAGAGTAATTTCAATCCCTCCATTGGAACCGGCTCTTCCTGAGCATAGTAACCATTCCCATAGGCAACAACCCTGGCTGAACAACATCCAGGCCGCCAAACCTTCCAACCATTTCTGCAGCATACAACTGCAAAATCCAGTTATTATAAGGGTCTGCATAGTCCAGGCGAGACCTGTGTAGCTTATCACTAAAGCCCTGCAGATAAAGCTGCCTTGGCTCCCCCATTAACAAGTCAAAAGCCTTAGCAAGCTGGGAAGATTTAAATTCGCGGCAGCGAGTGTACTCTTTAAAGGTGAAGAAGTCAACCCTGTCGTTCCCTTCATAATCATAAGTAGACTTCACCGTCCTAGATTCGAAAGTTTCTTTTGCATTCTGGTAAACGAATGCCTCGTCTCGGAAGAATTCATCCATATAGATATGTGGCGAAGACGGCAGGGATTCACGAACCATATTTGGTCCAATAAAAGGGCTTTGCACTTCTAAGCCACCAAGAGAGCTTGGAAAGTAAATATACCCTTCAGGAATATCGTGAATGCCGAAGCGATCGGAAAGCATCTTCTTGATAACAGAGGTAACGCTGTCCCCTTCGTTGGTAAAGAGCTGTTTCTGAATCTTCTCAAAGGTTTCCAGTATCTCATCGACATGTGCGCGGCCAAAACAGTTTGCAGGGCGGCCAAAGTTGGTACTGAAAAACCGAGTAGCGTAGATATTCCAAGCCTGAATCCAGTCAAAAACACACTTACAGGATCTCAGCTGAAGACTGAGTTCCTTGATATGTTTATCAACTTGTCCTTGGTTGATTACAAATCGTCCGGATTTGGCGTCAAGTTTGAGGAATCCCCACACAACATCCCCAGCAGGGAGCACGGAGCTCGTTGATGTCGACTGGGTACCATAAGCAGCGATTTGAACACTGCCAGTCTTATCTTCAGCGAAATCCAGACCCATTAGCTCTGAGAACTCAGTCATAACATTCCAGCCCGTCTCGCAAGTGCTCTCATCACCCCAGAACCAGATGTCATCATGTAAGCGCCAGAGAAAAGAGCCATTTGTGCGCTGGTTAAAAGCAAAATCTAGGCAGAACAGAACGCTCTCGCCAAGCATATCACTTAAGGGGCCGGATATTGGTGTCCCTCTCTTACGGACCTGAATTGGAGCATCAGGACCGTCATTGATAAACTGCATGGGAGCCTCTAGGGCCTTTTTGAAGAATCCAATCCATCGATCACTGACGCCATAGTACCGAAGTACAGTGAACATGGTCGAATGTGGAAGAGATGGCCCAAACCATTTAAAATCCGAGCGGACAACAGTAACATCTTCGCCGAGCCGAGTTTTCATGATAATATCCGTCTGAAGCAGCCTCAATACTGTTTGAATAATTCTCTGAGGGCTCTTTGTTTCCACATCTGAGCAATCGTCGCTGTCATCATCGTTGTAGGCGCGACGAGTCTCGTCAGCTCGTGACTGAAGTTGCTCAAGAAAGACGTCGTCTTTCCAGATCGTTTGGCGTTTATTTCGAACGGATTCTCTAATTTCAGCTGTTCGTAGCGAAAAATCGCAATAACGCCACTGTGATACCTCGGCCTTGGTCATGGCGGGCTGCGGATCTATCCACGTTTTTGAGGAGTTGGCAAACGTTTTCAATGCCGCCTTCAAATGGGCGGACCAGGAACAACCAATGTATCTCAGGAACATAGCTTGTAAAAGATCCTCGTCGTGATAAAAACGGTATCGCCCATTGAGTTGCCGTCTTTGCTCGACGGGAGTACCTTCCACACCCCAACTCCATGTGTCCAAGTTGCGCATCCTCATATTCAATACATCGGCTAGCTCTTGGAGAGTTGTTTTGCTATTGGCGAAATCCGTGAGCGCGGTGCGTTTGGCGTCGGTGATACCGTCACTGTCCAAGATGCCGCGGATGATCCACTTCAAAGAGTCCTCGTCAAATTGTGCTCCGGACGATAGGGATTTCTCAAAAGTCCGAGTCGATTCCCGCAGGACCTTTAGAGGCTCTTCCATATACTTCGATGACGTGAAGAGCTGGTCTAGATAAGAATTTATTGCGACAGTATCAGTTTCGAGTGGCTCGAAGACGTAGGATTCCCATGTAGAACGCTGCTCGTGCATCTCAGCGCGGCCCACTGCCTGGTATGAGGCTTCTTCCGTGTCGTTCTTATTAACCAGAGGGGTTTCAAGCCATTCTGTGACGAGATTCCCATACATTGCAGCGTACTCAAAACGAAGAGAGTTGACATCAAGTCGCCTGCGGAGATCCACCTCCCATTCCTTCTGCAGCCTCACGGAGACTGACGGATCATGCTGGGCTTGCTTGATGAAGCAACGAATGTTCTCGGCAAAAAAGTCCCCCTCTCCCCCGAGATCTTCCAGAGTGCAAAGCTTCTCTCCTCCTTCAAGTAGTAATAGTACTCTCTTAGATTGCTGCTCCTCAGCATCCACCAACTCTAGAAGCTCGGATTTGCCAAGTTCAAAGTTGGCCCGCAACTTTGACAGCTCTTGCAGCTTTGTGGAAGTTATGGAGTCAAGCACCTGAGATATGACGTCTGTGGATGCCATGGCTGTAGTGGAAAGAATAGATTTGAGAAGTGGTTGCTACCTGTAAGGTGTGTGAATGAGAGGAGTGTAACGGGAAATTACACTGTATTTATATCCTGAATATGGCGGACAAAGTCTTTCGCCATATGACTCACTCCAACCGCCCAATCTAGGGGTTTCTGGTAACTTAAAAATCGATTTAATGTCATGTTGTTGGTGCTCAAAGCACATAGGTATGTTCTTTGAGCACCAACAACATGAAACTAGGTGGCCAAAGGCGGCCGCCGACCGCCTTGCGGGATATTGACGCTAACGTCTTACGGACGCCGTGGGCTCGGCGAACACTATAGGCATTACTCGAAGCAAACTTGAAATTCTGGCCCATATTGCTAGAATCGGACAAATTTGTTGAATATAGATGTTATTCGCGACTAGCACATTCGTGGTTGGGCCATAACAAATATAATGTAATAAAGCCTCATCGATCGTCCATCGGATGGCCGCATTATCCCTCACAAATGGCTGTGATGATGCCCCCACCAACACACACACAAAACCTTCTCCCGGCTTGTCCTTGCAATCGCTCAGGGTCGTCTTCGATACTTGTAAAAGCTGTTATTACATTACATTAATAATAGACAAAGTGAATAGAACGAGACAACCAATTTAATACATTTCTATTGCAAGTTTCTATTTTTTGATTGTGTAATTCAACTTTAGCATCAGGTTCTAGAAGCCGCCTTCTTCTAGCTAATAATGTTCTTTCGCTTCCAATAGCTCACCATATATATTAGTCTCATCCTCGGTCCCATCTATGAACGGTGGCCTTACATACATGTCATCCCAGCACCAATTGTGGAACTTTTCGTATTTATCCACATAAGATAGAAGAGGCATGTACATCCAGCCGACATCTTCCTCGTCAGACTCAGTGATCCCGTCATGGAACGGCGGTTGCACCCCCTGAAGCTTTTCCTCAGGACTCCAAGGGCACTCCCAGTCTCGGGCATGTAAAGTATTGGGTTTTGTTGGAAAGGGGACAAGCAATCTTAATGATATTATGTGATACTCTGGCCAACGGCCGCAATACTTTGCTGCTAAGGAGCGTGCGCTGCCAAATTTATTTGAACGTGTTCGCTACCGATGGAAAGCTTTCGGCGAGGCTTCCAAGTAAGGGGCAAGGCGGGGTGTCCCGCCGCTGTAGGTAATAAATATTTCCGGCTTGACCCTGTCGGCTTGGCAATAACTCGTCGTCGATTATTCATCGGGTCTACCACTCCTATCGTCATAGTCTTTCTTCTTCACCTCTCGCTCGATAAGAATGACATGTTTGCGGTATACAGAGAGCGAATCGTAAAAATATCATTAGTCGTATAACTTGCTGTTTAATTTGCCTTGGTCAATACGAGCCCAGTGGTTCTCCCAGGATGATTGGCAGCACTTCCACTCCCACCTCGGGACGGCCCGTCGACCCCAGAGTTGGCAGCGGGACATGGTCTCGCGCAACTACCATTGTCGACCCTGTTCTCAACAACGTAACCATCTTGGGGATCTGGGCTCGCGCTCTCGCCGTGGACGCGGTCCTGACGTTCTTGTAATGTCCCTTTCCGAATCCGATACCAAATATTACATTACATATCTAGCATGCCACCCTGGCATCTCGCACCATCCGTGTATACACCTCATTATAATTCGTAATCCAACTCCATAGTCGTATAGACAGTCGCTAAATCCTCATTTTGTTTCGTTATCCCTATTGCTTCCCCCTCCCTCCCTCTTGGCCTCCACGGCCGCCAACTCCATGAGGGTCTCATTGGCCGGCTTCTCGGCAGGGCTTGGGGATGATCCTTCAACCTCGTGGACCTCATGAGCCTCTGTCTCATAAACAGGCTTCTTTACTTCGTCGGCATGGAGCTCTGCTTTCTCATATGGCGAACCGGACTCGTTGTGTGCGATTGTTGTTTTTCGACCCCGTTTCCGGAAGTAAAAAAGAAGGCCGAGGATGAGCGCTATCAAGGCAATGAAGCCAATGACTGGGCCGGCTATCCAGGCTTTGCTCTTTGTTGACGACTTGGGTACCGTCGGGGATGTCGCTGAGGATATTATTCCCGAGGTTATCGTTGGGGATGCCGTAGGGGATGTAGTCGAGGACATCGCTGGGGATAAGGTGGTGGTTGACGGTGCATAGCATGATCCATTGACGCAGGAATGGCCACTGGGACAGCAGCTACCTAAGTCGGGACAGAGAGTATATGACGGAGCGCATGACCTGCTAATTGTAGATGATGCAGATGCTGCTGCTGGAGCGACATAAAAAATTGTCGATACCTGGCCATCTGTCAAGGTGAAGGTGGTCGTAGAAGTAGTAAGCCCCAAGCTGCAGTAACTAATAAACTGCTGTGCAAGATCTGGGAGAGTCCTATCTGTACTCGAAGATCCATTTGCCTCAATACATTTCGTACAATCGTTATAATATCGTATGAAAGGCGAATCCGGGAGGCAAAGTGCAGGCGTCTTTCCAAGTTCCTGGGCCACTCCAATAGCATTATCTAGCCATTCCGTGAGACATAGTATTTATCAACAATTCAAGACTGAGGACTCACTGCAGGTAGCAAAGCAGATGTCTGGGGCTGTAACACCACCACTCTGGCGTTTGATAAACAATATTGGTTGATCCATTGAAGCTGAGTGCAACTACACACCTATATCAAGAGATGACTGCGAAAAGCGAGCAGATGAAGACCTTTAAACCCCTGAAGGATCACAGCTGAATAGCCTTTCTGTAGATCCTACATATATGTGTAAATTTGATCTGCCTTTGTATTCCCTAATGGGTCTCAGCTCAATAGTAACTTATCTCGACCGGTGTGGACGTTGTGGCTGGTGAATGGTGATAACTGGCTTAGACACATATGCGAGGTGCAATCCTACCTAATATTAGGCATCTCTGCATAATGTCAGTGTCAGAAAGGGGCCGTCCACGGAATCCGTCGCCCAGTCATACCTTTCAGAGCTGTCCGTCACACTGTTGGGCGATACAATTTCTTCATTTATTGTGCTGTTGTACTTTAAAGTTGTGGTGCACGCCTTATTCATACCTTTGCAGGTGTTTGAACAGCATGATGAATCCTCTGAAAGGTATTACTGAGCACACAACTCCAGTATACGATGGTTAAGTGCAAAATGAAGCATCCATATTCTGTCATATCTACGATCCACCACCCCCACACACCTCTAGAGAGTGGTTGGTTGGTGCAGCTGAAAACAGTAGCCCCGGCCTCGCTCTTCGGACTGAAGTTCTTATATAGCTTCGTTTTCCTATTATAACGATTTAGGACAGGAGCAACGGG
The DNA here is from genome assembly GCA_001630595.1 of Pseudogymnoascus sp. BL308. NCBI lineage: Eukaryota > Fungi > Ascomycota > Leotiomycetes > Thelebolales > Thelebolaceae > Pseudogymnoascus > Pseudogymnoascus sp. BL308. The sequence goes on from LMYD01000600.1 coordinate 48,594, forward strand.
GATCGTAGTAGGGATGACAATGGGATTGTAGGAGGTAGTAGGATCGTAATGGCAGCAGGGATGGCAATAAGATAGCGATCTCCATCGGGATGGCATGGTGACAGGGACGGGGATCGCACCACCGACGGCAGGGTGTGCGTTAGCGACCACATCGCGACGGCGACGACCGTAGGGATTGCAATGGTAGAGCGTCGGCCTCGGGGGTCCGGCGACGGTACCCATTTTACGGCGGCAAGTAACCTATTATTTTCTTGAGACGACCCCCCGAGACTCAATGGGTTGGTAGGGCTCACCAGATCTAGGAACAGCCAACAGGGGCGCGGCCGGGTGCCTGGTACCTGGCCACTGAGGGACCACAGCGCTTAATATGGCGAGCGACAAGAAAAGGTAAGATAATGCAAATTCCCGTGCGCGCCTTTGGGAGCCTTGCCCCCGGGGCCCGGCAGCTGTCCTGATCCTTACCTGTCAAGTAATCTATCTCGTGATACCCGTCATCGTGCAGCGCAAACACTACTGTAGATTCTTGAGCGGGTCGCTAGGGAGCATCCGTCTCACCTCCCAGGGGCGGCGTTTCATGGCATTCGGATCGGAAAGATCACGACGATGTTTATGCGACGAAACGAATAGAGTTTGCGGCAGGCGGCAAGTTGATCTCAAATATATCAGTCACCAGACTGCCGGCAACAGACTTCTGACATCAGACGTCGGACTTCCTATAGGCTTCACACGTGGAGAAGCATGGAGTGGCCGAAGTCACGGCCTTATTGGGAAACAATGTAACTATTTCGTCCAACAGACCCCAAATGAGCAAATCCAACATTCCCAAAATAACCAAAATAACCAAATAACGAAAATAAACCAGCAATTACCTTACTCCATTCAGTACAGTCCTCGAGTAGCGGGTTTGAATATTGACCCTTGGCTCGTCTCGCTGTTACCCTAGTGGTTGTGGGTTGTCGGTGACACTGCGGGTCCTGCAAATTCACTGGACCGCGAAGCGCCCACCGCAAGCCACAGGCGGGCCAACCCATGCACCTCAGATCCTCCTCCCACCTCGCGATTCCCCTCGTCGCATATAGTTCATGTACACTCTTTAACTTCCTCCACTCTTCTCTTCTTTTGTCATGACCCCATTGACGACTTCTTTTTTATTCTCGGCGACATCACTTCCTTAGCTTTCAGTTGCTGCTATTCGAACAACAATCGCCTTCCCCTTCGGTGCGCATTGACGGCATCCTCGACACCCTAGCTCCCCGCTGCAACCCCAAACGCTCGGCACGCTGCCAGACCGAACTTCTCATACACTCCACGTCGCAACACCTGGCGCACACACCCCTTCACGACCTTGACGAACCCCGATCTATACCCACATACAGAATTTTTGGATTGATCTCTTGCGAATGCTACAGCGCGAAACCTTGGTTTAGGAACATCCGAGTATAAACGGCCAGTAACGGCGTTGCGCCAGGGTCGCAAGAAGGGACAAGCCTGTGAGGAAAGCAACAAAGAGGGTTTCCAAGGAACCCCATGCGCGGGCCCCTCCATCGCCGTAGTCAATACCATCTCCCGTGTCTCAAGACAGCATTGGCCCTGATTTAGCCCCGTACCCAACTGGCCGCGGTCCCCGAAACTTGTGACAGGAACCTTTATTATCAGACGCCCTCCCCGTTGGCCGCATCATTCTTGACTCTTGGTGATACCGGCGATATTTTGGGTTTCTTGGGCTAGTGTTTACATTCTTTCTCTCTACTTCGTCGACCCCAGTGGTCTTTTCTTAATCGGTCAGGAGTGCCTGATAGTCGCTCCCTCGATCGGTTCTGATTCTCAACTATACTTTTTCGATACCCTGAGCATACTCGGGGACAAGTCGCTGGACGACATTAATACGGAACGACAAGAGGAAGACATATAACGCAGTAATTATGGGGTTTTGGGACGAAGTGAAGCATCAGATGTGGGGGACGAAGTTGGTGTTCAACGTCTTGTTCCATGGCTTCCACATCGGTTTATTTGCTTTGGGATGGCGAGTTTATCCTTTGGTCAGGAACTAAATTGCATCTAACGTTTTATAGGTACAAGCAAGCAGGAGACCAAAGGTTAGCGGCGCTGAACGGCCTGACATTCTCAGTGTGGATATCACGAGGTGCAGGACTCGTTCTATCAGCCGATGGAGCTATGATTCTGCTGCCGATGTGCAGGAATTTGTTGCGGTGGATTAGACCAAAGGTCCGGTTCCTACCTCTCGACGAGTCGCAATGGTTCCATCGCCAGGTTGCATACTCGATGCTTGTCTACACGATCATCCACGTCTCCGCTCATTACGTGAACTTCTTCAACGTCGAAAAGACACAGGTTCGCCCGGAAACCGCAGTCCAGATCCATTACTCCCAAGCTGGAGGCATAACAGGACACATCATGCTCCTCTGCATGCTTCTCATGTACACAACTGCACATGCAAAGATTCGCCAACAGTCCTTTGAGACATTTTGGTATACCCACCATCTATTTATCCCATTTCTTCTTGGATTATACACGCATGCAACTGGATGTTTTGTGCGCGACACTGCGGATCCTTTTTCTCCATTTGCTGGGAAAGACTTTTGGGACCACTGCATTGGATATGAGGGCTGGAGATGGGAGCTTTGGGGAGGCGGTCTCTACTTTGCCGAACGCGTCTACCGTGAGGTTCGTGCGAGAAGAGAGACGGAGATCATTCGCGTCGTTCGCCACCCATACGGTAAGCTATTCAAACGTTGATTGTCAGGTGCCTACTAACACCTCACCAGATGCCATGGAGATTCAATTCAAGAAGCCCTCGATGAAGTACAAGGCCGGCCAATGGCTCTTCCTCCAGGTCCCATCAGTGTCCCGCCAGCAATGGCATCCCTTTACCATCACCTCCTGCCCATTCGACCCCTACATCTCCGTGCACGTCCGCCAAGTCGGTGACTTCACCCGCGCCCTCGGAGACGCCCTCGGTGCCGGTCCCGCCCAAGCCAAGCTCTACGACGGCGTCGACCCCAACGGTATGTACGAAGTCGCCCTCCAGAACGGACAACAGATGCCGACTCTCCGCATCGACGGTCCCTACGGAGCACCCGCCGAAGACGTCTTCGACAATGAAATCGCCGTCCTGATCGGTACCGGTATCGGTGTCACCCCCTGGGCCGCCATCCTCAAGAACATCTGGCATCTCCGCAACAGCCCTAACCCACCAAAGCGTCTGCGCCGTGTCGAGTTTATCTGGGTCTGCAAGGACACTACTAGTTTCGAGTGGTTCCAGACGTTGCTGTCCTCGCTTGAGGCGCAGTCCTTCGAGGCTGCCAGCATCCCCGGCTCCTCCGGCACCGAGTTCCTTCGCATCCACACCTACCTGACGCAGCGCCTCGACGCGGATACCGCGCAGAACATCGTGCTTAACAGCGTTGGCTCCGACGTCGACCCGCTCACCGAGCTGAAGACGCGCACGAACTTTGGGCGCCCCGACTTCCACCGCCTGTTGACGGGGATGCGTGAGGGGATCCTGGATCGCACGTATATGAGCGGGCTGGAGGGCACGATGAGGACGGATGTTGGGGTGTACTTTTGCGGACCGAGTCAGGCGGCTAGGAGCATCAAGAAGGCGTGCAAGGATGTTACGACGCCGGATGTTAACTTCTCGTTTTGGAAGGAGCATTTTTAGCGGTTTGGTTGTTTTTTTATCGAGCGTGCTGTATGCGTGCGAGGTATTGAGCACGGTATACGAAATAGAGCGACGTCCAATCATGAAACTAGTCATTCTTTGAAATTGTGGTCGTGATTCGTATTATGTATATCTATGTATGTTCGAGTATCTCCACCAGCGATAGCAATGCTTCATGAAAGTGCCTTGCTGTAATATATCGACACCCAACTGGCTCTTTTCTGTTGGATGTGCCAGTTGAAAAGCAAAGCAACCAAGCCAATACACCCGCCTGTGTCTGGACGACTCTTATTACGAGCTCAACAATCCACTTCCCGCTCTTTAGGTTGGTGGCCTACTTCACACCACAGCCTCCCCAACCATCTTCCGCCCCCAGTTCTTAGATAGTTCGTTGTATCCCTTCATAACACCCACTCAATCAGCCTGCAAAAGCGCCATCGCGTCTTTAAACGCCGTAACCACTTTCTCATCTATTCAGTAGTCAGCACACATCCATACAATCCCCCTCACTGAAAGATCCACTTACGGTGCTGTTTCTTCGCCGAAAACATGGCCTCCGAGTGAAAAACATGCTCCTGCCTCGTTCTGAACCGCTTCACGGCCCTCTCCTGGTCCTTTGCAAGCGACACGTTGGACCATTGAGCGAAGTACTGTGAAACATGTCAGATAAATGCAATATGGATCACGATACTATGGGATCCTCACATTAGCCAACACCTTAAACTCCTCACTGAGCTCAGCTTCCACCTTATTCGCCCCATCCATAGCACTGAAGTACTCCTCTTCCAGCCCCTCCCAGTCAAACTTGGGAAGCGTATGCAGCTGAACCACTTCCTTTACAGGCTGCTCCTCCTCCGGCCCATCATCCGAACGCTCAGAGCCGCCATCATCGCTCTCCTCGCTCGGGCTCTGCGGTTCCGGGAATTGGGATGGAAGGCTGGGCGCGGGACCGAGGGGAGGTGTGGTTGTTTCGGCACGCTCTGTCCTGGTGCGGGGGGTGACGGGTGTTATCAGTTGGCCGGGGGTCTGGCGTTGCTGGGCGGCTGGGAGGGATTCTGGGTTCTTGAGGTCGGGCTGGGATGTCTTGACATATGGTTCCTTGTTTTCGTCGTACTGTGTTTCCTCTACCTGGATTGTGTGGCTCTCATCTTGAGGAGCCATTGTGAGATGGGTTGGGATTTGTTGCGGGTTTCTTAGAAAGTTGCAAAGCAGATACCGGCGTGGGATACCGGGTATTTGGTTGTTAGCTTCACATTCAGAATTATTTATTGTTAGGTTTTGACCTCGTGGGGAGATGTCTTGATGATACCTCGTGGTTTCTATTTATATGTGAGCCTCGCGGCGAGGCTGTTGACAGGTACACACATCACGTGTAGATAAGATAAGATGAATCGACCCAGGTTACCATCGTGACTACTTCGACGATGCTCGAACGACCGATGGTCTTCGAATCTCTAAGCTCCTGAAATACAGACCTCAAACCCGAGGCCATCCGTTCCTAAACGCTCTATATAACGATGCCAGCTCTCCGCTGAATTCAATCACATCCTAGGCCGTGCCTATCGACATACCTACGAGCACGACACCGCCTCTCCTCATCCCACCTCGAGGCATATACCAAGCGTCACATCCCCGAACCTACAATATGGACGGAAAAGTCCACTGCGACATCTGTTTCCGCCCCGGCAGCCGCAAGCTACCCTTCCTCTGTGCCACCGATGCCCGAAACCAACTCTACGAGCCTCGTCTCCGCCACGCCGAGGTGCTTCTCCAAAACGATGCCCTGAGCCAGCAAATTGCAGCCCTGACCACCGAAGACCCCGCGGCCTCATCTGAAGATGCACAAGATACCTCCACCCCCCCCTCGCCCTCCCCCGCCGGCGAATCCACCGACCGCACCCCCCAACAACTCGCCCTCGACCTCGAACATACCCTCTCCGAGCGCGACGCCTCCCTCGCCCGCACCGCCTCCATAATCCGCAAAGCCGACACCCTGCGCCTCTCCGTGACACACGCGCGCGCCTCCATCACCGCGCGCAAAGCCGCCCTCGAATCCCGCCAGCGCGCCCTCGAAAAAGCGCGCAACGGCCTCGCAGCCCGGCAGCAAAAGGTGCTCGATGACCACGCCAAGGCGTCCAAGATGAGCACCTACCGCTGGAACCACGCGCACGCCCTGACGGTGCAGGCGA
>LMYD01000601.1:0-18014 GCA_001630595.1 Pseudogymnoascus sp. BL308
TTGTACTGTACTTGTAGTACTGGATGAACCTATGGGTGAGTATGAGAGGTGTGTATGTTTGGAGTATGACGGTGGGTGAGTATATGAGAGATGTGTATGTTTATGTTTAGAGTATGACGACCGTGGTTGAGTATATGTCTGGGCATATATATATATATAACCGCACGCATGAGTCGTAAGCTTCCACCCAGCTTTGCAAAAGTTTGGGTGACAGCTCTCTCCAGCTTCCTTGACAGCCAGCCGCCGCCTAATGACAGCTCGGCGACGGTTTAGTGCGCCAAAGACCCAAAGACGGGTTTGGTAACGAGCTCGGCGACGGTCTCAGTTGCAGTCTCAGACGGTCTGAGATGGTGACGGCGAAGAGATGGCGATCAACCCCTGATATTTGCGAGGCTGGTTCATTTGCACGTAATCAGGGGACTTTTGGGACTTTTGGGACAGGAAATATCTCAGATCGCATCTTAGACAGCGTGGAATAAGGGCATGGAAGGTTCAGCTATTGCTGGTATAGCTGGTATAGCTGTGGAGAGGGTCGTATATTCCTGGTCACAGCAACTGAACTGCAGACGTATTATCCATAACCGTCGTCTTTTTATCGCCCCCCGTTCCTATTTCACCCCGTCCGTCTGTCCCCCTTTCCTTGGCTGACCAGGAACAGCAGAGTAAGTCCAATACTGTACTTGCTCTGTACCGTGCGTTCCCATACTAATACCATGTACCCCAGTAAAGTTAGGTATACCGGCGATGCGCGACTATCCCTCCCTGTCACAGCTGTGACTTACTGTCAACCACTAATTTATACTGTATTCAATGTACTCTACATGCCTAAACTGTACTTACGAACCATTCCTCATGCAAAATAATCAATAATCCCCAACGACGACCGCTGCTCTCACTCTTCTCACTCTCTGACCCAGCCTGCCGCCTGCCAGTACCAATACACCAAAAACCTTCAACCAACCTCCTCCCTCCTCCGCCTCCCAAAAAAAACATCACCGCCGACCACCCGCCAGCGACAACCTGAACACCTCATCCCCCACCCCCAAACCCAGCGATAATTCTGCTTGCCCTGCCCTGCTTGCTCTCTTTCGTTAAACTGCTTCTTCACGAATCCTAATACTACACTACAACACTCTCGTTACCTTGCTCTTTCTTCCTTGTCCATATTACTCGTCTTCCTGCATACGACCAATCTCTTTCCTTCCTCTTCTCCGAACAGCAACAACACAGACTCTCCTGCCTCCTACTTGGCCCTGTCTCTCTCTCTACACACGAATCTCTCGAACTCTGCACGATCATTTACGAAGTTTATCCACGTTTCAGCGTCTAGCAGTCCTTTCTAGCGGGCCCCGATCTCCTATACGAACTTCCACGCTTTCCGATCTGCTCGGCTGTAAGTTTTGGATATCCAGTACTTCACACACAACAGCACATCACATCGAAGAATCGTCGTACAAAACACAACATCTCCGCCAGTCCCGATCTACTGCGACACTCAATCTACATATCCCCTCACTGCATACCCAGCACATCAAAACATACCCATATCCCGTACAGCCAGGCCTCGCTTCATGCCCAGCGCAGCCTAGCCGCCCGTCCCTACCACGACCACCACCACCCCCATGCCGAAGCTCCCCAAGGCCTTCGCACGGCGCAAGTCGGCCGCCAATGTCCTCGATGAGCCCCTCGCCGACGTCCCGCCGAACCAGCAGTCCTTCAGGGTCTTCGACCGCGCCAACACCACCAACTTCGATGGCGGCAAGCCGAGGCTGAACGGCGGCAGCGGCAACGTCAGTGGCAGGCCCAGCACCGATCCAGAGAGGGACGATAATATGTTCTCGGGCTTCAGCAACCGGTATGTTTAGTGCAGACCCTCTCCTATATGTGTCCTGCTATTTTTATTTTTATTTTTGGGTATACGGGGACTGGCCCACCTTGGCATCAGCTGCTAGGGTAGCCTCGCCCATTTTCCAGGGGTGTGTAATATTCCTGCGGCACACAGCCACCCATCACCTTTATTTCTATTCCTTCCCCTTTCCAATCCTCATCCAACCCCCAACACGCCTCCTGCCTGTCAGCGGCTGACAACTGTGAAGCGGCAGCGGCACCTCCAATTCAAACACCGTTTCAACGACTGACAATTCCTCGAGGCGTAGTGCTGTCTCGTCCGCGTCTTCCGACCCAAACGCACAGCCAGACCACACCGCCAACGGGAAGACCATCAACGCGCCCCTCCCCGCCGTGCCAAAGGGCACATCGAAGTTCTCCCTGAAATCAACGGGCAAGGCCTTCTCCTTCGGTCGGAAACACTCCTCGGGCTCGACGCCGACAAGCATCACCCAGGAGGACCTCTCGAAACCGCCCACCCCCGCAAAGGATGATACAACCCGCTCAAGCACTCTGACCGACAGCGCGAGGAGCGATTACTCGAGCACGAACGCATCACTGAAGCTGGAGAATAGGCTTAGTCTCGGTGGAGATTTCGCAGCCATGTTTATGAATCCTGGGAACCGCAAGAGCGCGGTGCTGGATGCTGACAATAGGCGGACTCAGTCGGTGAGCCCGGCGGTGAGTTGAATTTATATACTGTACTATTGGGGCATGACTGACGTTGAAGCAGGAGGGATCTACATCGACTGCAAGGCAGTCTGGTATTTCGAGGAAACCGCTGGGGAATGTGAGCAACGAGCGGTCCCTGGCAGGGGATGCCTCGTCGTATCCATGGGGGGCACAAAAATCGGCGGAGAAGCAGAGGCTCATGTTTGGCACGAGCCCTGGGCCATCACCGACAGGGACACCGCCACCTGTACCAGTGCATGACACGAATGCCAGTAACAACACAAACAGACCAGGTGTAGGATTAAGGAGGAGCAGTGCTGTGAGGAGGCAATCGCTGATGGCCATTGGGGATGGAGAGGACGAGGACGCCAAGCTAATGAGGGAGTCTATTAATGCGATGAGGCAGCTTAATGTGGATGAGACACCCAGGGCGAGGGATAGCTGGATCAACCCATCCGCGGTAGCGGCGTATAACGTCGCCTCCACCCCAAGGCCCACAGCACCGAGCTCGAACAACACCACCCCCCGCGCGCGCTACCCCGCCATCGAGCCCCAAGAAGACAGCCTCTTCGACCAGCAGACGGCCGCCTCGGCGAACCTCGCTCTGCAATGGGGCGAGAAGCCGAGCACGCCACAGTCCGCGGCGCCAAAGAACAAAGTCATGACCACTGCGCAGTTCGAGCGCTACCGCCAAGACCAAGAGCGCGCGAAGCGCTACAGCAACGGCAAGTTCCCCGACGCCAACCCCGACGACGACGACGATGCCGCAGACGACACCTACGAAGACGAGGATGACGACGAAGAGGAGCGCCGCAAGGAGCAAGCTAAGCAGCGCCGCAAGCAAGAAGCACACATGACCGTCTACCGCCAACAAATGATGAAGATCACCGGCGAGGCCCCCAACCCCACCGCGCGCCCCTCGGCCGTCACCTCCCAAAGCACACCCAACCTCCAGCTCTACGCCGACAACCCCGGTGCGGACGAAGAAGAAGACGAGGACATCCCCCTCGCCATCCTCGCCGCCCACGGCTTCCCCAACCGCGGCCGCGCCCCGGGACAACTAAACGGCATGTCTTCGAACCCCAACCTCCGCGCCTCCAGCCAGATGAGCGGCGCCTACCCCCCACCCCCGCGCTCCGTCACCGGCGGCGCTGGCGACCGCGCCAGCGCCCTCCCCGCCTTCGCTCGCCGCCTCCCGCAGGACCCGTACTTCGGCGCTGGGCTCGTCAACTCTACGAACCGCGAGTCTCTTGCCCTAGGTAGTGGCTCGCAGTACGGCGGCACCGGCGGCGGTCCTCGCGCACAGCCTGGTGGATTAGTAGGCGTCATCGCCTCAGAAGAGCGCTCGCGCGCCCTCAGACGCGGAAGCCCCAACCCCGCGGGCGAATACCCCGCCATGCCAGCCGGCATGGGTCTCGGCTACTCAGGCGGCTCGCGCACTCCCGGCGCGATGTCCCAGGACCCGGTGGCCATGCAGGCGCAGATCGCGGCTATGCAGGCCCAGCTGCAGCAGAGCATGGAGATGCAATTCCAGTTCTTCCAGATGATGGCTGGGACCGCGCCACCTATGCAGGCTCCTCCCGGGGTACAGCCGGTGCCGGGCATGATGCCGCAGGGTATGATGCCCCCTCCCCAGGGCATGCCGGCGCAGGGCGGCGCGCCGCAGCTGGGTGGGATGGGTAGGACGAGCACGATGGGGAGTGGTCTCGGTTTCGGCGGGGCGTTCCCTCCCGGACCGCGCAGCGTAGCGGGGACCCAGCGCCCGATGACGATGCTTGATGCGAGGGGGTATGCGGCGAGCATTGCGCCGAGCGAGAGGAGTAATGTCGGGATGCCGGATCGGTACAGGCCTGTCAGCCAGCTGCCTGCGGAGAGCGGGAATGGGATTACAGGGCCGAGGATGAGTGTTCTTGCTGTGGGTGGCAAGGGACCGACGGTCACTGTGCGCCCGGTGGAGGGGGAGGAGGACGAGGAGGATGCGTGGGAGGAGATGAGGAGGCAGAAGGAGAAGAAGAAGAGTATGTGGCGGATGAAGAGGGAGAAGAAGGGGGTGCTTGTTGAGGAGGTGGGGGAGATGGCGAGGTTTACTAGTTGAGTTTTGAGGCTTTGAGTTTTGTGTGTGAAGAAGGGAGCATTGCGTGGGCGTTTTTTTGTTACTTTGGGGTGGTTGGGAAGTGCGTTGGAATTTGTGGTTTTTTTTGAAAGGGGGATTGTGTTTGTTTTTATAGTGGGTGGTGGTGGGTAGAGATGGATTTCAGTGAAAGGGGCACATGAACTGGGAGGGGAGACATACAGACAAGGGGATGGACGGCGACAGGGTAGATTACCTTATAGTACCTTAATAATGGATGCCGATGTACTTTACCAAAGAGCTCTTTGAGTGAGTGGCCACCTAGACTAATCCCTCAGCGCGACCGAGCGGCACACATCAGGCGGCAGGCGCTTGGCAACCGCCACAACCTGTCACTGCTTCTGTACAATCCTGATCCAGTCCCCCCCTTTCTGCGCACTTTCACCCACAAGGCTGTGCATGCACACTAGTTGCTGTCACCTAGTGTGATCCTCCTCCTATAATAGCTATAATAGTAACAGAGACACTAAGAGTGTAGCAGCAGCCTACTCTTTCTTCGTTCCTAACGATTTGTGCATTTTGGCGCACTGGCTAGCAATTATGCGCACTTTTCGGTGAGGGACTGTCCCTCACCGTTATAGAGCGGGCGGCACAAGCGTGGCGGCAACCGGGCGGCAGGAGGTTTTCAGCACGGCGACAGATTTTGCGTGTGATATGTGGGGAGATAAGGTACTGTAGATGGATGAGATGAATAGTAGAAGCCGTGAGATAGAAGATAATGGCGGGGATTCTGTTATCCCCTTTCTTCTCCTTTAGGGGGCTTGAGCTTCCTTTTCTTCCCCACGTTCTTTCTCCATACAAGGAAGGAACGTGGTGGGGAGGTAAGAAAGCTAGATGATCGTTCTTTCCCTCGCTCGACTTCTTCTTTTCCCGACTACTCAGCCGTCCCTTCCATGATCGTTCTTTCCCTCCTATGCCAGTTGCTCTTTCCCTTTTTGGTCATCGTTCCTTCCCCGCATTGTTGGTCGTTCCTTCCTCTCTAGGTGACCGTTCTTTCCCTTATAGTTGAATCTGAACAAACATATAATTGTAAAATAGTTCTTTTGTATTGGCTTGGTCTTCACGGTTCATGAGCCACCCTTCTATATTCCCCACGCTACAACACCATCAAGTTCCATTCCTCCACCTTGGTATCTACACCAGCCCAAACGCCAAACCAAACGCAACCCCCCATCCTCACTACCTCACAACAACATCCACCCCACTCAAATCCTCCAAATCCGCATCCCCCACACAATCCTCCTCCTCCATCCTATCCCCATCAAACCACAGCTCCACGCTCCTCCCTCCCACCTCGGCCTCCCTCTGCGCCCGAAACGCCGCCACCAGATCCGCAATCTTCGTCGTAGCCTTAACCCTCAGCTTCACCTCCGGCATATCCTTCGCCCTCAGAATAATCCTCAACTTCTCCTCCTGCACCGGCTGCTCCGCCACCACCTCAACTGCGGGCTCACCACCAACACCAGCATCCTCATTCTCAAGAGCAAGATGCGCATTCCTAACCCTCGCTTCCTCAGCAGCTTTATGCGCCTCAAATGCCTCCCTCGTCCACGCCTCAAGATGCACGTCCCCTCCCTCTGCTCCCCCACCATCATCTAGCACTCCCCCCGCTCGACTAATCTTCACCCCCATGCTCCCGCACGTACTCGTGTCCCACACGCGCAGCCCCTTGTACGTGAGGAAGATAATCGTTGCAGCGGCGCCAGCATGTGGCGGCTGGCGCGAGCACCACGCTAGACGCACGTCTTTGAGGCGCTGGGAGAGGCGGCGCCGGATTAGGAGAGGGGTGGTGTTGGGTAGGGGCGAGGTGATGAGGATGGTTAGTGTTGGGTCGGGGGCCGTGGAGGGGGTGGCTGCTGTTGTGGCCGGCGCGCGGCGCGCGGCGGCGATGAGGTCGGCGTAGAGTTCATCGTCGTCGGAGGGGGGGTGGGCGGGGGGAGAAGAGGGGATGGCGATGGGTGCGGGGTTGGTGGAGAGAGGTTTTGGTGGTGGGGAGGAGAAGGCGGAGGTGTAGGTTGGGCGGGGAGAGGGGGCGGGCCTGTCGTCTTCGTCATCAGAGCTGAGAGATATTATGTTGGCCTGACTTCGGGTGTTGCGTTGGCTTGGGCCCGGTGATACGATGGAGCTGCGGTAGGGGGAGTCTGTGCTGCCCTCCTGATGTAACGATCTTGATGATTCTTCATCGCCATACTCTGATTCTGTGTCGCTTCTTTCTCCACTGCTATTATTAGATCAGGCTTTTGAACAGCAATATAGGAATACACATACCTCCGACTCCTCTTCCTCCTCCTCTCATTCTCACTATCCAACTCCTCATCACTTTCCACTTTCCCCACACCCCTCTCCCTCTTCTCCCTCCTCGCCCGTTCCACCTCCCTCACCCGCTCCAGCTCCATCTCCTTCTGTAACTCCATCTCCCTCTCCCTCTCCTTCTCTCTCTCCCGCTCCCTCCGCTGCACCTCCACATTCTCGGCAAAAACATCCTTCGCCCGCGAGAAGAAGCCAATCGCATCCGTCGTCGTCACCGCCGCTGCACCGCCCCGATTCCGGTTCTTGAAGAGCGATTTCCGCGCCGTCACTACGGCGGGGGCGGGCGCTGGCGCTGGCGCTGCGCTGGTGGGGGATGCGAACGGGTCTGCGGGGTCGGGTGTCGACATTGTGTCTGCGTGTGCGCTCGTTTGGTATGTCCTTGGTATTATAGAGAAGCGAAGTATATTCGATAAAGCAGTGCAAGTGCCCGCGCAGTAGGTCCGAGAAATAAATACGCAGGGCTGTGTGCGTGAGTGAGCGTTGGTTCTGGGCGCTGGAAGAATATCGCGGAGTGGTACATCCCGCCTGCCTGCCTGTTGGTTGGCAGCCAGCCTTGCCGCAGATCGATCGGTCAGTGCGCCAACAGCCGACGCTAAGAAAGCTCGCCCCGCGAGACGAGTGTCAGAGTGATGCGACGACGCTTCGTCTTTGCTTCTGTACCGCCAACACCACAGCACCCACGACGAGATATAGCAATTGAACGCCGAGATCAACGAAGGAGCTTCCAACCCTGACACGAACGACAGTACGAGCACCAGCGAGCAGCGATGGAGAACGGAGGCGCACCACAGCAGGGCGAGGGCAAGGACCCCAGCGGGTTCTTGGGCGAGATCATCAACAGCGCTGTGACTGTCAAGTTGAACTCTGGTGTCGTGTATAAAGGTACGCGAGCTGCGTTATATCAATCCCATGTGGCTCCCCATCTGCTCCCACCGTCCGGGTAGCCCATGGCCTCTCCCGCTTCCCTCCCGTCGCAACCAACCTCTACCCCCGTCATCCTCCCCCCATTCTGGCTACCATGAGACTAACAAGCCCAAAAGGCTCCCTCCAGTCTGTCGACGGATACATGAACATCGCGCTCGAGAACTGCACCGAGCACGTTGACGGCGCGCGGCGGCGCAGCTACGGCGATGCGTTTATCCGCGGGAACAATGGTGAGTTCATTGGGTGCTCTTACGTCCTGCTTTGCGGCTCCTGCGATCCCCGGACTTTCTGAGCTGGTGTGGTGGTCTGTGGACTGTGGTGGGGATGTGTGTGGGGGGATGTGAGAGTGCAGAGGGGCGGGCATGCGTGCGTGCGGATTCAGCTAACGGAATTTAGTTATGTACATCTCCGCCGACTGATGTGCCTATGTTGGGTAGGGCGGTACTATGAGGAGGGGGAGGAGGGGGAGGAGAGGAGAGGATGATATATGAGAGGAGAGTGGAGAGGAGGGTGGAGTGGGGGCGGAGGGAGGAGTAGAGTGTCAAGTCCTGCCATCAACGGGACTTCCACATCCACGAACACAACATACCAGGGAGAGGTAGCGGCAATGCATCGCCCTACACACACTGATGCGTTTCTGCACCAATGGAGCACCGAAGTCGTTGGTCAGTCTCTCTGCGATGGAGAGCTGCAATTTTAGAGACGAGCGCAGCGCAGATAAGCCGGGGGGGGGGCGTAGATATCTATGATATACTGGGCGCCATAAAAAACATTTCAACGTCCATTCTCTGCCCTGTACTGTGCGCACCGTTTCACTATCAGAAGCAATACAACGAACGCAGCGTGCGTTTCTGCTCTGCTGGCTCGGCATTGCTACAGTTTTGCGTCCTCCTTTTTCCTTATGTCACATCTCTCTCAAGGGGGTGGCGGGGAAGGGAAGGTTTTCGTTACATCCCTACTGCGTTTCATATATGCCACTGTTGAAGTTCCCACCCCACTACATCTTTGACATCACATCCCTCACATACCACACAATCACATCTCACAAGCACCCTCACATCACATACCAACTCTCAAATCATATCAGAAGTAATTCCTACTCTCCCAATAAGACATCTCTCGCCCCAATCTATCAACCTTTTTCATACGCCCACCGCCATCCACTTCGTATTAAGTCCTCCAATCAACAAGCCATGCGGATATAAACCACGACCCAAAGCTAATCTCACAAGAATAAACCCCCCACTGCCACTGCCTCTATAAGACGACACGACAAAACGTCAATCCATCACCCCTTACAAAAGAGCAGCCCCGACGGCGAGAACGCCCAAAAGTCCCATCACGCTTCCCGACACAAGCGCAGCGCCGCCGGTAGGTGTAGCAGTCGGCGTAGCAGTCGGGCGAGTGGCGCCGTCGGTGCCATTCGTACCGGATCCGCCACCACCAGCACCACCAGTTGGGCTGGCGCTTCCGCCTCCGTTACCACCAGTAGGTCCCGCGCTGCCGCCTCCGTTGTTGTTGTCGTCGTTCTTCACCAGCGCGAAGTTGGCGCATGCAATCCTCGACTTGTCAGCGGCGTGCACGACAAAGCTCCTGTTGCCGATGAAGGCGGGGGTGCCCTCGACGAGGCTGGTGAAGTCGTCGGCGATGTTGCCGGCAATCTCTCCAGCGGGGAACTTCTTGCCGATCTTGCCGCTGAGGTCGCCGACCTCGCAGATTTCGGGCTTGGTAGCGTCGCACGCGGGGGTATCGGCGGCGCCGTAGGGGTCGAGGTGACCGCCGGTGGAGGTGCAGGAACCGGTGGAGTTGACGGGGTTGACGTGGATGTGGAAGGCTGGGGCGTGTTAGTTGGCGGGGGTGGAATGGGGGACTAGGGGTAGGTGAGACGTACTGAAGGGACCACCCTCCTCAGGGAGCTTGAATTCGAATTCGATGTCGGCGCCATTGCCGCCAGCACCGGCAGTGATTTCAACAGAGCCTCCAACGCCGCTCTCGTTCGAGTCTGCGATCTCGGCCTTGTAGGTCACGTCTGGGTTGCCGGTGACCTTGGGGGCCTCGGCAGCAGCCTAGGGGGTGGTTAGTTGAGGGTACATTGAGGGCGGCTGGGGTCGAGGTGTCTTACAGCGCCGGCCACAAGGGCGGAAGCGGCGGCGAGAATGAGTGTGGAACGCATGGTGACGGTTGGTGAACTTGTGATATTGGATTGATGTGTTATAGACTGTTCTGGAGGAAAGAGTAAGTTCGTGTGCCTTTGAATGTCAAGGAGCGAGGAAGCTGAGGGCTCTTTAAGAAGGAGAGAAGGGGCTGTGAGGAGATCGGAAGAGCCGGAAGGGGGAGGTGAAATGTAACTTGGGAAGTAAGGGAGGAATTTCTTGTAGGCAAGTAATCTCGAGGTGAAGTTGTGCAGAGTAAACAAGACGAGATTGCGTGCTACCGCTGTCTCACAGCGTCAGACCTTTGGCCGGAACTAACGTACCTGCTAAATGAACGGGCGACAGAGTAATAGATTGATATTACAGCTTTTCCAATCTGTCGGTGGGGGTTGGAATGGAGAGAGAATGAAGGCAGAGTAAAGTAGAAGAATACAGAGAAAGTTATGTGGATGAATGTTGGACGTGGATGTGGATGTGGATGCGGATGCGGGTGGACGTGGAGAGAGACAAGGCAAGACAAGGCGACAAGACACAAATACGTGGGGCCAGTACTTATACAGTGTACAGCAGGGGATACAGAAGACAAGTCAGCGTGTGTTTCTCACTGCAAGATACTAATAATGGGCCTACTCTAAGTATAAATGGAAGGAATGATGCACGGAATTGGGGGATGAGAATGCAAGGACAGCGGGAAGGAATGCCCCTGATCCACTACCATACATCCCACACCGCACTGTACCACCCAGAGCGAAGGGAAGATGCATCCGCAAGCGGAGAGAAGGAGGCAGTGTTGGAGATAGTGGCACAAACACCGCCCATCACAGTGAATTCCGTACAAAGGAAATGAAGAGGCTTGGCTGGCAAAAAGACGCTGATCTCCTGCAGTATTGGAGTGATCTACCCGGGTATATTTTATCAAACGCGGATAAGATGTACAACGATAGGATAGCGAAAGGCACGCAATCTGGCTGTGACCGGCGGGGGATAGAAAATAAAGTACACTAGTATACTGATATCACTAAGATCTACTTGTTATTTGACATATCACAGTCGATTACTGCCCTGTCGTTGGCTTCTGACTGTGGCCTTGCAGGATTCGCCCCTTGCGGCCTCTCCACCTAAGTATTCAGGGGCCCTATTAGGGGCTAGCAAATCCAGGAACGTTGATCCTAAGCGCCGAGTGGCTGACGTACTGCACAAGGGTGGGTGGGAGCGATCGCCCCAAAATAGCCCTCCCCGCGTTGTCACCCTCCAACCTCCATCAACGCGTTTCCCTCACCACCAAGCGCGACCAAACACGAAACGAAACACTCGGCGAATGGGCCGGTGGCCGACAGACCGACAGACCGCCAACAAACAGTATCTGTTTCTGCAGAACGCGGCGGTTAAGAGCGCTTGGCGCCAGTTGTGCGATGACGCGGTAGACTTGGCGATAAACTTGGCGCGTTACAGATCGAAATAGAGTGGATATGTGTGGATGAGCCGATCGGTCGCTACTGCCGTAGTGGCATTGGATTGGAAATGGGGATGGTATGGAGTACATGAGCTGGGGTTTGGTCTTGAGTGTGATACCTCGGCGGCTACTATATGCATCTTGCGATATACGCGTTGTTGGATACTTCCATCAATGCGATCGGTATCAAGGTTCGCTGTAGGGCTAGGTTCTAGGCGCTTGATATACAGTGCATAAACTGGGGTTTGGTCTGTGATAGAGCACCTCGAGCGGCCAATATGTGCATCTTGCGATATACGCATTGTTGGATAAACATCAGGCTGGGATAAGCACTTCATATCCATGCCGTACGATATAGAGCATGTGACTGCACAGGTATGCTTCAATCATCTATTCATCACATCTAATCCAAACCCAGAACTCCATATATACTACAAGCCAACACCACCAAATCAACCATTTACCCAGCCATCATATCCAAAGAACTCCCACCTACTCTCCCCCTCTCAGCTCAGCGCCCTCCCATCTTCTCCTGTCCATACGACGGCGGTCCCCCCTTCCCTCCATGGGGAGCATACTGCTGGTGACCCTGACCCTGCCCGAACTGTCCCTGTCCATACGACGGCGGCCCCCCCTTCTCTCCATGCGGAGGAAACTGCTGCTGGTGACCCTGCCCGAACTGTCCCGGACCCTGCTGGAACTGCTGCTGACCCTGCGGCGGGAATGGCTGCCCCTGTTGCTGCTGCTCGTACTGTGCGCTGGCTTTCTTTTGCTCCTTCTTCTCTCTAAGGGTGGGGGTTAGTGAGTTGACTTGACAGGTTGTGTGGGGAGGCGGGGAGGGAGACGTACTTGATGTGCTTTACTGCGTAGACGCCGGCGCCGATGATGGCGGCTTTACTGAGGAGACCCATTTTGAGATTGTGGGGTTGAGGGTGGTGGGGTAGATTGTCGGTGGATTGGATGAGTGATGGGTGAGTGCGGTTTGATTGCGTGTGATAGTTGAGTGTGCGATGTGTGTACGGTAGATGATCGTGATTGATACTCTAAGTCTACACGGGGAAAACCAGACATACTTATACAGCCTCTCTACTCCCCTCCATTCCTCTCCCCGAACCGAACGGCGCACGCAATGGCGCAGTATCCCCGAAGCATACGTACGTACCACTGCGGCGAAGCGTCAGCGTCAGCGTCGGAGCGGCACATACGCCCTTAACCATTCGTGGCGCAAGGGGCGACGTGTGGCTGACGTGGCTTGGCACACGTTATGTCCAAGTTAAGCATTAGTTAGTATGAGCTACCGCCGCTCTTACCTGTAACAGGCAGTATACGGCGCCGGGAATCAATTTTGTTCCTGCCTCAGATGCATCTCCATCCATTTGTAGTTCCCAGGAGCCTGTACCGCTCTTTCGGTTCGATGATTATGAGACAAGACAATGCATCGTAAGACGACTCAGCACGCATTTCGGGCCCGAGATAAGCATCAGTTAATTTAAGCTACCTCCTTTAAACCGTAACTAGCTCGATGTCGCGCCAATAATCTATTAGTTCTCACTGCGGCGTCGGTTCGGCCACCAGCTTAGCTCAGCTCCTGCATCTCTCAGAATGTCCGACGACGAGATCTACTATTCTGAGGAATTCAGCCTACGAGACGTCGGATAGGGCAACGCGGGTCTCGGGGCCGAGAATGTATCCCTTGACGTGGAGCTCGGGCTGAAAGTAGCGGATTTCGCGCGGCTGGTTTATGGGAGTATGACGGGGCAAGAGCCTTACGAGGGGATGGATGGGGACAAACTTCGAGCTTTGTACATGAGAAATTGTTTCCCTGATATAAAGCCTGTCGGGGGATTGGCCCATATTGTTAACTGTTAACAAGTACTAGCAGGGCGGATACGGAGGGTGCGGTGCTTCTCTTGGGGACTTAAAAGGTATGTTGACGAGTCTTTGTTTGATTTTTACAATAACACGGTGATAGTTTGCGATTATGGCTTTTGTAGGTATTGGGAAGGAGGGCAGGGTAGTGCATGAGTGAGTGACTACGTTCGTAGGAGGGTGGATGGGTGACTGAGTGAGTAACTACCTGTGTAGATAGGTGGGCGAGTGAGTGACTAACTATGTATGCGGGTGAGTGGGTGAGAGAGTGTGTAGGTAAGTGAGCGGGTGAGTGACAAAGTGCGTTTCTAATGGGAAGGGGATACGAGGCGTGGTTATGGAGAGTTGAGAACCTCTACATATAAATCCTGATGAAAGAGCCCGTTGCTAAATGAGAGACGTGAGGTTGTCTATACAGTACCCGCATGACGTGAGGTCCTGTAATGAGAAATCCATCACCAAGCCCCCAATAAAACAACCTCTAGGAAAGAAGGACGCTATCTTCTACTCAGCGACACGACGACCCCAGAGAGACAAACCTCTGAAGATCATAATCTACAAGTTCCTCGGGAAATGTAGCCGTCCGATTGAAGTTCGTATTAATCTAGGTCATCTCCGTTAATATCGAAAATGGTGGGCGTCGTAGCTTAGGGGGTAAACGCACTCGAAATCCGACGAATTCTCCGTCACTCGTGCCTTGTAGATCGACTTTGTTTATAATCTCCCCTCGGGGCCCATCAATTAGAAAGTCGATCCGTTTGTCCCCTAGACAGTCGACTATCGAGCAATCGCCTGTCACAAAGCAGTCGCAAGGCACATGATTCCTCTCATCTCGACCTAACGGCCATCGCTGGCCCAAGGTATGGACTTTGTGACCATCTACTTCGACGTTGTACGTGAAGTATATGCCAAGAATTGCCATGTCACTACTCATCCAGACCGATATCGTGATCAGTTTTGAGAGATGCACGCCATGCGGGCCGCCAAACAACAGCATGGTTAGTGGGGCGTGTTCCCTCGAACTTCTTACCACATGGGAGGTATTTATGTATAGGGCCGCATTAGGCACGTCTGGTAGCCATCGAGCATGGTCTCGGAGATTTAATTGGCCTGTCGGTGTGGAATCGTCACATAAGCTGCCTAAAGCCACCATCTTGAAGGCATTTGAGTGGGTTAGTAGGAATATCATTAGCTGGCATAGAAACAACCTACATCGAAGCTAGCCTTCAGACTCAAAATATCCCCGTGGTTCAAAAGTAATCGCGTCTTGGGAACCCCATCATGTTGACCAACCCATGTGGACACCTTGCCGCTACTCGTTATCAGAGACAATGCCCGTACCCCTCGGGGATCTATAGCAAGATATAATCCAGAGATATTGCACCCGTCCTTGCTCAGAAGTGACCCATCTACATCCATTTCGATCTCCTTATCTGAGACGATGTAACCAAGGGAGCTACTGATGCCGTTGTACTGCTGGAATCGAATACCCGAAACATACTCTATTCCATTGAATCTAGCAAAGGTGAGAAATACACCGGTGATTTGGAAGGTAATGTCTATGGTCCTTGCAAAGAGGGACCTGCAGCCATTAGAGAACTGCATGTTTGGTTCGATTAATACACCTCGTGCCATCTTCCATGGCCTTTTATCTTCCGGTGCATCTGGCTCGAAGAATGTCTGCGATGGAGTGCCTTTTAGTTCTGCCGAAATCATATGGTCATGCAACTCCTCTACTAGAAGGAGAAGCTTCCAGGTCCGCCGCCGGTTTTTGAAATTGGGGTTATTCTGAAGGCTTACAACGTCGAAATAGATTGCTTCCCAGTCGTAATCTTTTGTCTGTAGCCCTTGGGCTTCGAAAACACAGTGGAACTCAAAACCTCGATGGAATCTCGATGCCCAAAATGTGTTCGTCAGCGGCGAGGCAGCAAACGTCGGTGACGCCAGCTTAGCATTTAGCACATCTTCCGATGGCAAGCAGATGAGAATGCTATAGATAATCTCTGTCGGAAGAAGTTGGAAGCAATCGATTGAATTCGAAAATTTCAGGGGAACTTCGTTGGTCCAGGCAGCTTCGTCCGCGTCATTCTTTCCGTGGGACCCTCTCGCCCCCTTGAACCTCTGTTGGAATATGTCTTTGAGGCCAGAAATATTTAGCGGGTCGGAGTACTCCATAGGGTCCCTCTTCGAGTATTGGGGATAGTAACGCTGCTTGTAATACCTCATTTGAACTTCATATTCTTCTCCTGGAATATGTTCTTCGGGATTAGGATGGTATAGCATTATTCCCCCATAATCATGCCCAAAGTCTAGTAGGCGAAGTGGTATGGGGAAGGACAGGCACACCCCATGTAGAGCTTGTATGTCAATCTCTCCCGGCCCGTGTAGGATACCTAGAAGAACCCAGCAGGATTCATGGAAAGGGAACCCACTATAGGGAGGCAGAGGAAGCCATGAAAATACCTTCCTTTCCTCGAATGAACTTTTAAACAAGCATAAATCCATGAGGGCTGACGGATCAATGCCATAATCATCATGCCTTTGGTCTGCTTCGAGAGGCACCGTAAATGAAGTACCGATAGAATCGGATCTAGTACCTATACCAGAGAGTCGTGGGCTACTCCATTGCTTTTCTTTGATATAAACTATGTTAGAATTCACAGTTAGCACGGTCACGTCATGAGTCGATGGTGTAATTTCGGTATAGGCTTCAAACCGGCGCGGAACTCGTCTAGCCACGTTTCCGTTTGGTCGCCGATTATGGTGCCACATAGGACGCAGCTATTATAAGTATAACACATACCACCTAGAATTAAAGATCTCGGTATATGTAAACAAGATGTATTGCGCTGGTATAGTAATGTTACAAAGGTAGCAACTGGAATAAAAATATGGCACGAGACACTATATTGGCTGACTAGGCTAGCTATAAATCTAGCACTAACAATATCTTAGATGGCATGACAGCCGCTCCTCATACGACTTTTATAAGCTATTATATAAGCATTATTAAACGGTGCTAGTAAAGGGGTTACAATGGGCACAATACTTTGCATCATCATTTGAAGACGTGATGCTTTGGGGTGGTGGAAGCGTAATGCTTTACCTGAGAATCTGAGATTGCAATGCGTTGCATGAGGATCTAAAAGTGTGATGAGTTGCGTTAGGATCCGAAAGTACAATGCGCTGCGTGAGGACTTGAAAGCGTAATGTCTTGCGTGAATATTTAAAAGTGCAAAGCGTTGCGTGAGGATCTGAAAGCGAGATGCCTTGAGGATTTAAAAGTGCAATGCGTTACGTGAGAATCTGAGGACCCAAAAACGCGACGCCTTTCGTGAGGATTTCAAAACGTGATGACTTGCTTGCAGATTTAAAGGTTTGTTAATATGTCTTAATTTAATATATATATCTAACTACCTACAAGAGCTAGCCATTCTGGCATCAACGCCACTCCTGAGCACACTTTAAATCCCAAATGCAAACCTCTCTTCGATATAATCTCACATTCAACGGCACACTCTCCAATCACTCATCCGATCCCCGATGTCCTCCAAGTCCAAGCCGTCGCAAACATATCAAAGCCACCTATTCGCCCCCCCTTAAATCCCACTACTGCCCCCACTCCCCACCGCATGCGCAAAAACCTTCGCCGCAAGCTGACTCAACAACCTCGCCTTATCCCCCTGCGGCAACTCCTGAAACACCGAATAGACGCTCATCCCCCTCGCATCCCTCACGCTCCCCAACCGATTCCCCGCCACAGCCCCCGCCACCATCCCCGGGAAATTCGCAACAATAAACCCCATCGCCGCACCACTCAGTCCGCCCACCAGCGACCAAAACCTCCCCGTACCTTGCCCAGCACCATCAGCCATCCCCTCCTCCCTCAGCATCTCCTCAAACACATCCCCGAACTGCTCCGACTCCGCCTCCTCCCTGTTAGGGTGCGTGTTGAACCCAAAGTTCTCCCACCAGTTCCCCCCTGCCCCGCCATCGGGGCGCGGGATATCCCATGCGTCCTCGTCGTCCGCGGCCGAGGGACCAGAACCGAACCCTCCCGGCGCGGGGCGAGGGCGCGCGAGGTCGTATTCCCGACGCCGTGTGGCGTCCGAGAGCGTGTAGTAGGCGTCGTTTATGAGTTGGAATTTCCGCGTGCGCGAGGCTCGCTCGGGCGAGTCGGCAGGGACGCGGTCGGGGTGCGTTTTGAGCGCGGCGCGCTTGTAGGCATCGCGGATTTCTTGTTGGGTTGCGGTGGGGGAGACGTCGAGGGCGGAGTCTGTGAGAGTTAGTTAGAGGATGAGGGTGAGGGTGGGATGGGGGGTGGTGGGGGAGGGGAACGTACAGTAATCGGGGTTGCTAGAGGGAGCCATGATGGTAGAGGGGGTCTCGAAGTGAAGGACTTGAATATCCTTCCTATGATTTGTGTATGCGCTTAAAAAGGATGTAAAGTGCAAAAACTATGTTGTCGTAAACTCCCTCTAAGTCCAGTTTATCACAAGAAACCCACCCCCTCGGCCACCATCGTCATAGCTGTGGCGCACCCCCCAACCTGACATGTGGCTTAAACAAAAAAAAACCCTCACGTGACTCATCCGACCCAAAAACCCAGGAATCC
>LMYD01000601.1:18030-53506 GCA_001630595.1 Pseudogymnoascus sp. BL308
CAACCCCCCCCCAAGAACACCAAAGCTGACACAGGCGGTATCACAAAAAGCGATTCGTGCCCCTTCCCATCGCGGTGAGCCAGCACACACCTACATACGCACCAACTCCACCCTTTTGCAGCGAATTGTTATATCCAGCCGCGCGCATTACGACCTCACCTTCCGCTACTACAGCTACCCAACGACCACGCGAACACCCAGCATCGCCGCCTGACGCCCCACCTGGGACAATTCATTCGAGACACACCGCAAAGCACCACAGACTATACGAAGCTCGACGAATAGCAACTGCAATGGGCTGGTTCGACGGCGCCTCAGAGGTAGCTTCCTCGTACATCCTCGACGGCTACGGCGGCACCGAGCGCCGCGGCAGTCCCTCGCGCAGCAGCCGCCATGGCGGGAGCAAGAAGCACAAGTCCCATAAATCGCACAAGACGGAGACGGGCTCTGCGTTTGGGGATTGGGCTGCGGGCGTGAGTGGTGGGGGCGCGCCGAGACATGGGGCGAGTAAGAGTACGACGAGCTTTTTTAGTGTTGGTGAGTAACTGTCCCTTTCCTATGTTGCCCTGGTGGATTGATTGGGGGTGAAGATGAGGATGGTGGTTAACAGACTCCAGGCTCCGGCGCACGCTCATCAACATCCTCCTACCGCCGCTCCCCCCGCCGCGGCCTCCTCGCACGCACCTACTCCCGCCTCCGCCACCTCCTCCGCAAGCTCATCCACTTCCTTAAGACGCACCCCCTAAAAGTCTTCATGCTCGTCATCATGCCCCTCATCACCGGCGGCGCCCTGACGGGGCTCCTCGCGCGCTTCGGCATCAGACTTCCCGCGAGCTTGGATAAGTTGGCGAAACTGGCTGGAGTGGGTGGGGGGAGTAGTAAGGGGTATGGTGGGTATGAGAGGAGTGGGATGGGGGCGTTGGAGGGGTTGGGAGGGATGGGGGGGATGATGGATGGGTTGGGGGGGGTGATGAGTGTTGCGAAGTTGTTTATTTGAGCAGCTGGGGAGAGAGGGAGAGTGCTTTGATACCTGGGTTTGGGCGAGAGGAAGGGAAGGGAGGATTTATCTGTCTTTTTGTTGGATTGGGAAATTTTGGGATGGGGTTGGGATGTGCTATACGAGTCTCTTTATCTTAGACTGTGTTTCGTTGGATAGGAATTGAAATTGATATACACCCATAATCGTCGGCTTGGGTTGGGTGGTGTGGGTGGATTTGTTTTTGGTCACGTTTTGTAAATACAGGGGTAAAAATATTTTTGGCCGACCTTACTATGTACGTACGCGGTTGAATTAAAAAACAGCACGCTTCACTATCAGAAACACTGCTGCATAAAGTCCGAAGGGTGGCCATAGATGGCAACAGTGATTGCAGCAATTAGGATACAAGTAAAGGCGTTCAGTTACTTAGGGTCATAATTCATAGACCAGCTTCTGACAAATGGAACGGATGGGACAGGTTCTATAGCTGAGTACTAGATGAAAACTGTGCCACTTATTGTTTCAACCGTGTAGTAAGGTCGGCCAAAAATATTTTTTGTCCCTGTTTCGCAAAAACCTTACCTCCTCTAATAATCCACACCAAGCCGACGATTACCGCATTGGCTAGTCGTTAGGCTGTTATGCCATCTAGCTGGTTGCTCCTCGTCACAACCCTTCAATGCAAGTAGCACACAGGTGCATGACACAGAACTACCATGCATGCAGGGCATAAGACATCCCCAAGACTAGACGGTAGATGTAAACGGATTATAGAGGTAAATGGAGTTACAGAAGACCTGCGCAGCAACCCCCCAGATAAAGATTTTCCCACCTGTTCCCATCTATGCAAAAACACTCTATCCGTCCTTTCCCCCTATTTACACTCACATACCCAATCTTCTACACATACCTCAACAAGATTTTCTGTTCTACCACCGAAGCCTAGATTTTAAAACAAGAAATCGTACCAGCGAAGACAGTGAAATAGACATTTCAGTCTACTTCCGTCCTCCCTTCCTGCTGCGCGCCTTCTTGGCGGACTTAGTGCGGGTAGCACCGCTAGTCTCGCCAGCGGTGTCGTTCTCGGAGGTGAAGTCCTCGCCCTCCTCGTAGTCGGAGTCGGAATCCGCGGCGGGGGCGGGGGAGAGGAAGCGGCCTGCGGTCTTGGCGTAGACCCAAACGGGGAGGCGGATGAGAGCGGTGTCGCGGAGGCGGGGGGATTGGAGCTCAGCGGGCTATGTTGTGTCAGTATATACATTCCTTTTCGTTGATGAGTAATGCAGGGGTGATAGGGGGACTTACATCAAGCAAAAGCTCCTGCATCTCTCCATCATCGTTGCGCTGCTCAAGATACACATTCCCAACCGAGTCCACAACAAGGATCTTCCCATTTTCAGCCACAACACGCTTCTTCGGCCCCGTAACCCCCGTCGGCGCATCCGCCGGCGCCGCCTTCGCCTTGGGCGCCTTAACCTTCTTCTCCGGCTTCTCCTTCCTCGAGTCCTTCTCCTGCATGCGTCTCTGCCTACGGTTCATCGGCTGCATAGCCTCGGCATCGCTATCCGTCGCCGGCGGCGTCTCGGTCCCTGCATCCACGCCCGGAATAGCAAGACTCTGGCTCCCCGCCGCGCGGCGCGCGAACTTCACATACCGGCCCACAAACTCCTGTTGCCGTTTCCAGCCGAGGTACAGCGCGAAGTAGTGGCCCGCGCCGCCGACGAAGATGAACAGGCCCAGGAGCACGGTGCCGAACCCGGGGCGGAAGCGAGCATAGTAGTATCCGGTACCCTTCCAGACGGGGAAGCCGTTGGAGAGGAAATGGTCGTAGCGCGCGCGCTCGGGGCCCTTGAGGAGTTTCTGGACGAGACCGAGGCGCGCGAAGCGGTCCGAGGCGGCTTTGGCGGCGGCGTTGATTTCCGAGTTTGAGGGGCGGCCGGCGGGTTTCTTGGTCTTGTCGGTGGACTTGGTGCGCGAGGCGATGAACTTCTGCTTCACCTTGTCGGGGTGCAGTTGGAGGGAGCGCTTCTTGTAGGCCTTGGTGATCTCGTCATGGTTGGCGTTGGGCTTGAGGTTGAGGAAGTCGTAGAAGGTTACTTCTGGGCCTTCGGAGAGGGCGATCTCGTCGCGGAGACGGAAGATTTCTTGGTCTGAGGGGGGGAGGTTAGCTGGTGCCAATTGGACGATAGAGATGGGATGGGAATGAGCGCACCTTCTTTGCTCCAGGCGGCCACCAGGGTGACGGCGCAGGCAATGACGGAGAAGGCGAGGGAGAGCTTCATGATGGCTGGGTGGACAGAACGAGTCCGTCTGGCAGGGCGAGGTGAGGTGGTGCTGTGCGGCCAATTAAGAGACCTGGGGGTATTGGCGGTGATGTGGCACCTTCGCTGGCTCTTAAAGATTGGACAGCGTCGTGTACATGGAGGGTGGGTGAATATGGATATGGGAGCAGCTTGGGATATATAACTCGACCCGAGTGCAACACACGCGCAATAACCAGACGAGACGCACTGCAACTATAAATGTTGCGACGTTGTCACTTTCCAAAGTTTAATTGTGGAGCCTGACAGTTCGTGGGTTAGCGTGGTGAGGTTGAGGCGAAGCGAGGGAGAGTAGCCTGAGTGGGTGTAGCGTGGATTGAGCGTGAGTAGAGCCTGATATATGGGGGCTAGACTGAGTTACGGGGCGGGCTGAGGAGTGGTTCGACCATGATCCAGGACAGGAGTAGAGGAGCAAAGCACGTGATACAGCAGAGTACTTGGGGCTGGAGCTACCAGTGGATGGATGGTAAGATAGTGGGACAGTGGGATAGTAGTGGCATTGTGGTATAGTGGAATTCTCAGAGCTCTAGGGAACTCTAGGAGAGGAGTAGTGGGAACGCCGTACAAGTCTGCTTCCCAGTACTTAGACGGTACATGTATATCTATACGGACTGGTTGCGGTCTGCAACTTGTAGAGCGCATGTCAGCTTTGTGCCTCACTAGGAATACGTTAGAAATACAGCCAGATCTTTATCTGCCCAGTCTGCCCAAGTACAGCCCAAGTACAGCCCAAGTACTCCCACCGGACAGTAATCCAAGCTGCGAGAGCTGTGAGCGGACACTGGGATGGGACAAACGGGGTACAACCCATCCAAACCGTACAGCGTATGGCAAAGAGGGCAGACGACACCGCATCATGTACCGAGCGGTACTTTCCCGCTGACCACGCATACCACTCATACCCGACAAATACATCATACCGACAGTATACCGACATAAGCTTCCTGCAGTCTCTTCCCCATTCCCACCATTTCCTCCATTCCCCTCCATTCCCCTCCATTCCCCTCATAGTAAAAAGAATCCAGATCCATAGCTGTGTGTTGTCCTATTTGTTATATCTTCTCGCCCGTGTCCCTCTCTTTTCTTTCTCTTCTCTCCTTCCCTCCTTCCTCTTCCTTTCTCACCTTCCCAATCCCTCGCTCTCTGCGGCCATATACCCACCAGCGCCCATCGCTGGCTGGACCCAACCCCCCCGTGGTGCTCTCACGAGCAAGAACTCGACGATCCCTCACCGCTGCCCCGGACTTTCAGCCGCCGCATGACGAGTCAAGGGGAGGACACACCGTGCGTGTAAGGGACGAGGACGAGGACGAGGACGAGGACGAGGTGGTGGACAAGACGTCGTTGTGGTGAGTGAGTCCTGCCTTCCTTCCGCTATCCCAATCACTTCAGCTGCACCCTGAAGCCAGAACCAGCCAGCCCAGCCAGACCAACTCCACCCATTTTCCCATCCACAGTGACGAACTCCCCTGCTTACTTAAGTCCGACCACAGAGCAACTTACGAGACCTCGTACTCTACTCTTTTCTGTCCTCGAAATTCGACAGGAATAGACCCGGATTTATTTTATCAACTTTACCTCCCAAGCCCCCAAGGCCTCCAGGTCGCCAATCACTGCCCGTTGCGCTGAAAAAAGTATTATTGTTGGTATTTATTGGCATTTGATCTCCGACCACTCGGCATTACGTGACCAACCCCTGCTGCGGATTATCGGATTATTTGGGGATTATTACGGGCCACCGAGACTCTCCTATTTCAGCCAGCTCCAGTTCCCAAAAAAGAATCTCCGCCTACAAAAATACGTCAGCCATTGAGAATATATTCGTCGACCCTTTCAATTGTCCACTTAGACTTCACTATTTTACCATTATAAACAAAGGTTTGTGGCCTTGCGCTTTCCCGAAGCTAGTACCTTTTGCTGGTGCCTGGGAGACTTGCGTGTTCTTTTGCTGACGACGGCCCCTGCACATCACAGCTCCTTACACCTCCCCAAAAAGATTTGACAGATCTCCCTCACGACACGAAACCACCACAATCATCCACAACCGTCTTCGCGTACATAAAGACTCAATCCGCTCCTCCATTCATCAGGAAGCATCTCCGAATCACTATAACCCGACTACAACTTCACAAAACCATCAACCACCTCTCAATTCGTCCTTAACAACGACCCATCCTTCGCAATGGCACGCATTCAGATCCCCCTGGACGTCTTCACGTCGAGACTCAACCTCTCCGACCGCCTCGCTGGCTTCCGCTCGCAGACAATCGGCTCCCGCTTCGCCAACATCAAGCCCATCTCCGAGTTCCTCGACTTCAAGCGTCTCTCCAAGCCCGCCAACTTCGGCGAGGCCCAGTCGCGCGTCAACTGGAACCTGGGCCACTTCTCCAGCAACTATGCCGCCGTTTTCGTGATGCTCAGCATCTACAGCCTGGTAACGAACCCGCTCCTCCTCTTCGTCATCTTCCTCGTCGTCGGCGGCATGTGGGCCATTGGCAAGCTCGACGGCCGCGACCTGGAGCTCGGTGCCAACCGCATCACCTCATCCCAACTCTACACCTTCCTCCTCATCGTCGCCATCCCCCTGGGCTTCTTCGCGTCGCCCTTCTCTACAATCCTCTGGCTCATCGGCGCGTCCGGAGTCACTATCCTAGGACACGCCGCATTCATGGACAAACCCATCGATGCGGCTTTTTCCGGGGAGGCGGTCTAGGTGGTCGGCCGCGATCTCCCGAATCTATGCCCCCATGGGGAAGACCACCGGGGGCGAAGGGGAGCAAGGCGCGCAGGCGGTGGGAGCGCGACCAGGCGCGCTACCGCGAGAGCGTGCGCGTCGAGGAGCTCGACTCGGACGACTCCTCGGACGCCCGCGGCGTCGCCGTTAACGGCTACCCCGCCCGCTACTCCGCCATCGACATCGCCCCCAAATCGAGAAAGGCATACGCCTACCAGTCCGACTCGTCGTCGTCCAGCAGCAGCGCCTCCTCCACCGACAGCGACAGCAGCGGCAACGTCAGCGCCGCCCAGATCGCCCTCCGCGACAAGGAGGAAGCCCTCGTCCAATCCGCACTCGCGCGTATCCGCCGCGCCCAAGAAAAAGGAAAGTTAGAAGTCAAGCTCCGCGAAGACGAGCTTGCCGCCCTCGAAAACAGGCGCAAACGCATCGCGGCCGAGAACGCGGCAAAGGCGAAGCCCAAATCATCATCCTCGTCATCATCCAAACGCGAGAAAGCCAGTGGTGGCAGCGAGCGCCGAAAGAAGAAGGGTTCAGGCCCGCCAATGGTGACTGTTCCCATCGTCCCACCGCCTGAGCCCGCACCGTCATCGTCGCGACCGCACTCCAGACGCCACAGCCGCGCCATCCACGCCGACCCAGCACTAATGGAGTCCTACGCCGCAGACTACCGTCCCCCCTCCTCCCACCAACTCCAACACCACGCCTCACCTGGCCGTTCACGCTCCTCATCCTCTCTCGCGCGCCCGGGCTCACAACACTACGCATACCCCCCTCCACCAATGATGACAGGTCGCCACGCCTCCGACGGCGTGAGGCCCGGCTCCTCGGCCTCGATGGCGGGGATGCAGATGCCCATGACTGTCATGCGAGCGATGCTACCGCACGAGGAGGGCTGGGATCCAAGTGCCTCGCGCCGAGGGAGCGTGGGAAGTGGAGTCGAGTATGATCCGTTTGAATACCAGGTTCGGCCCGAGGGGGAGTATGGCCGCGGTGGTGGCGGCGGTGGCGGGTATCCTGGGGGAGGCGGAGGGTATCCGGTGGGCGGGGAGGTGGTGTATTCGAATGTTCGGAGGGTGATGCCGCCTTCTTCTGGGCCGCAGGGGGGAGGGTATGTGGAGAGGCGCGATGGGGGGGAGAGTAGTAGTAGCGAGGAGACGGATGAGGGGAGTGGGGTTCGGGTTGTGCCAGAGAGGGTTAGGGAGAGGGAGGTTGTTCCGGTGCCGGTGGCGACGCCGGCGAAGAAGGGGAGGAAGAAGAAGCGGTAGTTGTTTTTATTTTTCGCCCGGGGGGTTCGTGTTGTGTTTTTCACAGACGACACCTTGGGTTGTTGTCTTTTTTTTGGGAGATTTTGTTGTTCGTTTGCTTTTTCTAATGAGGATGATGACTGTTTGTTTTTTAGCTGAGGGAGGGGGGTGGTGCATATAGATAGAAGTTTATTCATAATAGGGGTGGAAAAGCGATAATTTTTATTATATATTTTACGATGGCTGATATTGAGTTTTCGAGAGAGAGAACGGGTGTGTGAGTGATTGAGTGAAGTGTGAGCACTCCGTGAGACCGAGCCAGGGAAGGGCAATATGAGGTGGAATGGGAGAGATATGAGGGCTATGTGTGTTACTACCAGGAGGGACATTAATTGCAGAAATGGGGGGAGGAGGCTGATCAATGTACAACCCATCTGGTATTCAACCCCGCGGTTCGAAATCCATCACCAAGCCACCCATGATCCCCGAACCCCCGCCCCCCCAACCCAAGAAGGAAGAACGTAAGGTCTAGTCTCGCTGCGATATTCCGGCCCTCGTTCCCGCCTATATATCACAGATTTACACCAGCCGGATATTATTCCTCACGACCTAACAGGGAAAGCGGTGTGGGACCCAAGGAGTGGCCCGGGTCCATTTCGATAATAGTTCACACCGGGCTACGGCTTTCTCATGGTGCGGCGAAGATGGGGTTCGGGAGCTGCCTTCTCAGAACTGGTGAGAAGGGTGTGGTGGTGAGAAGGGTGCGGTGGTGAGAAGAGAGCACCGGTGGCGGGAAGAGAGCGGTGGCAGGAGGAAAGATGAGTCGTGTGTGGTCAGGTGCTTTGCATTCGACGGCTGAGAAGTTGCAACGACACCTGCTGCTTTACTGTCCCCTAACGACACCTCAACATTGATGGTTATTTTGAATCTGTTGAGGATAGAACTAGTTAGGGTGGTGATATATACTTCATTGAACTAGCGGGGACGGGGGGAGTTGTATATTTCTTGCACGGCGTGGGGTCTTGTGGTGAGAATGAGGTGGGATGTAATAATCCCCTGGGAAAGAAGAATGACCTGGACCAACGACTTCAGATCGAGCCAGGAGAGGAAATCGACCGAAGTAGTTAGTTGTTACAAGGGACCAAGAGAAGACTACAAAGACCAAGTTGAAGGAGGCGAGCAAGACGACCAGGAGTTATAATAGAGAACGTTAAACTGGTAGAGGGAACCAAAGCAGTAACGACATTGACCAGGACGCCATGCCAGCTATAAAATACCCTTTGGTGCGTGGCACAGGATGAGGGATGTGGGAGTATCGGTAAAGAAAAAACACGATAGGCCGGTGAAGAGGACGATGGCCTAATTTGGAAGAAGCAGCGGGCGATAGATAGCTGCTCAAGATGGATGGGGGTGCGATGGTGGGTGGGTGAGAAGAGGGTGGGTGAGAAGAGGGTGGGTGAGAAGAGGGTGGGGGTGGTAACGAGGAAGTGGTGAGAAGGGCTGTGGTAAGGGGGCAGCGGTGACAGGAAGAGTGTGGCGGCAGTATGAAAGCCGAGTCGTGAGTTCAGGCGCTTCACACCTAGAGACCATGCATTAAGATGGCGCATAGCGAGTAGAGAATGGATATCAAGAGAAGAAGAAGGAGTTTGCGGGCAAGAAAGATGAGGGGGATGAGGGGGGGAGGTTATATAAATGTGTAAATGTGCGTAGAATCTACAAATTTTGTGGTAGTTTCAGTATTCCCACAGCCTAATACTTTCTGTTGGTATTCTTATACTACCCCGCACTATCAACCTTTGCGTAAATTAACTGGGTAGCGGCCAATATCCTCAAGGGATATTCTGCTTCTCGGGCTCTCCTTGGTTGATTCGCACGGCTTTATATTTCCTTGAATATTTCACCTTGCTGCCTTTTTCGGCTTGTATAACTACGATATCTTTGTCTGTGGTTTTGGGTGTAATGCAGCGTATTACCGGCGAGGGTGGTCATATATACTCTGCTGGGAGGAGTTGGAGAGGGGGTTCTATATTTCTTGGACGGCGTGGGGAGCTCGGTGATAAGTGAGGCAGTGAGACCACCCCTCTCGAGTCCCTGGGGACATATATATACAATCTAACGAGCCGAGGACAACTGTCCAATCGCGTGTGGAATCTCGGAAGTGGGTTTCAGCATGACTTCCTACAAGCGCATCAAAGGTCACAGAAACACAACGGTAGCCGGGTTGTAGACTCGACATTCGCTGGCCGCTCTGGGCCCGTTGTGTCACTAAACTGTGGTGGCGAGAAAAGAGCGGCGGTGACAGGGAGAGAGCAGCGGCGATAAGTGGTGGGCGGTAACAGGAAGAGGGCAACGGCGGGAAGAGGTCGGCGGCAGCAGGGACGATAACTCCTATGTGTTTCTGCATTGTGTTAGCGATCAATCTAGTGGCAGTAAGGCCCGTAAGGGGCGGGAGCGTGTAAAATGTGGTATTAACAGATATGCACGGGTTGCGGAAGTGCCATTGCTTAACGGCACTCGCTATGATAATTAAGACATTGCAACAAGGGTGGTGAAGCGTCCCCTCGATGACTGAGATAAAAATTTCTCTGCCCATCATCGTGAGGGATATGAGAGTAACTCCTTGCTGCTGCTATTTGACCCGCCGTCGTTACTCCCCATCACCATCTCCATGGAAATATCAAAATTTCAACTGGCGTAATTCTCCTCGTCCATTTCTGGCAAATAGCACACTGCACGACCCCCATTTCTCCTCGGTCGTCTCCAGCAAGTAGACTTATTGTGATCTTCCTCTTGAGATTGGCGTTTCAGTCGGTTGTCAACAAGCCACTGATGATATGTAGACAACAGTTAGCAAGATGGAAATGAAGAAGTCAGCTGTGTACATACCATATCTGTCTCATCTTTCCGGAAAGAGACCTTATTGCAGATAGGGGAAGGGAGGAGATCGATGGAAGAATCACACAGTATGTGCTTTGTAGTAATAAACGAGGAGATGAGACATATATTGATTATGTCTTATCCCTCGTGTGCCATCCATCGTGTCTCATCCCTCATGTCTCACACCCACACTTTCTCACCCAAAGAATCGGGATAACCGACCAGCCGACGCCACCTCGCCATCGCCACCGCTTCAACT
The DNA here is from genome assembly GCA_001630595.1 of Pseudogymnoascus sp. BL308. Taxonomy (NCBI): domain Eukaryota; kingdom Fungi; phylum Ascomycota; class Leotiomycetes; order Thelebolales; family Thelebolaceae; genus Pseudogymnoascus; species Pseudogymnoascus sp. BL308. Next base: position 28,445 of record LMYD01000601.1, read on the forward strand.
AGAACATAGAAATTTCCCTCTCTCCATGTCTTATCCTAAGTGTTTGTGCATGTATGTTTTGGAGAGAGGTACTATTGCAGGTGGGGGAAAGAAGATGGTTCATACAGAGATTATACAGAATGGGTTCCTGTTGTGAGAAGTGAGGAAGTAAGACATGATATCACCCCAAGAAAGAAGGATAACCGACCAACCGACACAGCCTTGTCTGTCCCGATGCCGTACAGCAGGGTGTGGTAGTAACTCTCCCCACATGGCTTATTCTACGGGGTAGTGGATATGATTTTCCGGAAGATATCTCGTTGCAGGAAGAAGGTTTGTCATTTATTGCTTTTTTGGTGTTGGGGCCTGTGGAGCTTTACGCATTGATGGGTTGTGGGGGCCCGTCCCAGGCTGTCGGTCTGGATTTCTTCACTGGGTATGCCTCTGTCGATCCGAACATTTTACTTTGTAAGATTCCGTTGTTGACATTTAGTTCTTGGGTTGGAATTCAAAGGCACTGTTTGGTACATCCACGTTGGTCACGGGTAAACACAGGTGTAATGCATTTCTCATTGATTTTCGGGTGACTGCTGCTGCAAGATGGATAATGACAGCGTCAACCCATCAATTCGACATTGAAGATCTGCCATGAACCTAGTTGCAAGATGAATGCAATGACAGCCTTAATCCATCATCTGAGCGTTGCCACAACCTCCCCACGACCCCTTTTCCTACAGACTTTGTGCAGAACACATTGGCCCCAGATCTGTCCAGTGAATAACTGTGCTGGAAAAGATGAAAACTTTCATCGGAGAGACAAAATGGCCCTATCAAGTGCCTCAATGAATTCCAGTTGAGCGGCAACTTCCACTCTAGTTCCTCTGAGGTTTTTCTCGAAAATCAGGTCCCAGAGACTTTTGGAAGGTTTGTCGGCGATATATTTCTCCTCGATCTCCATCTTGTTGATGTTGTCCTGGTAAGCTTTCATAATACCGTAAATGCCGTCCCTCAACTTGGTAAGCGCCATCTTCAAACCGTGTTTGAACGGATCCGTTGCTTCCTCATCCAGACCAGATGGTTTAGCAATGATAGGACCAGAGTTCTCAATGATTAACAAGATATTATCGAGTATAGAGTTTGCGTCAACGTCGCCTGTCTTAATCTGGTCGGCTTTCCTCTCGATCATTTTGAATAACAGATGGTAAGAAACATATCCCACGAATCGCTTTGCCTGCTTAAGTTCGACGCGAAGCTGAACCATCTGCACCATGGTAAGGTCTGCCGCATACCGCTGCTATACAATAGTTAGATATGACCATAATTTTAGATCTCGATATTCTGCGTACCTGTACAACCGGCTGGAACGACTTTGCGATGAGATAGTCAGTCAAAGTAGTGCGTTCGCCAACTTGTCTTGCCATCTGCACAAATGACTTGTACTCAGCGAGGTCGTCATCGGAGCAATCGACATCCTCGATTTTAATCTCAGTGAAGTTGAAGAACTGGGATATGGACGGCACTGCTGATTCAGGGCTAGGAAATCCCATCTGCACAGCTGCAAGCAGGGACTTTACGTGGCGAAGCATATTGGGATGGCCAGGTAAAACAGCCAATAACTCAGGTATCGTACAAGTAATCAACTTTCTCAATATATCTTCTGTCCCGAGAGACTCATCCATGGCGAATAGTCAATGGAATAGGCTGTTATCAATACGATGTCAGTAAATATTGCCTGACAATCATAGTAGAAATGTAATATTTGGAGAAGCACTTACTTGAATCTGTATATGCAATATACCGCAAAGTTGTAGAGATCAAACTGGGGAATAGTTGCTTTGACAGTAGGAGAACGAAGCCGTCAAGCTTGAGAGCTTACGGAACTTATCCACACCACTGATGGATGATGTTGTTTGCCCCTCTGAAGTGAGGGTAGCCTTGGAAAAAAATTCTGATCGTTGGTAGAGGGCAGGGGATGCGTGGGTGGTGGTAGAAAGAGAAACGGAATCACTAGAAGTGATAAATATTATAGAACCATGGCTTCAAATTCACTTTCATAAGCGCTTTGTGTCTCTCCTTGTGAATGCTTGCTACTCTTCTCTAATATTTGCAAACTTTTATTCCTGTCTACACCACCTTGGTGTTCAAACTTGAACAGCTTCAATCAACTATTGCCAACCTTCTTCTATCCGTTCTGGCCTCTATTCTCCTCTTATTATATACACAATCCAAGAGTTTATTTCAAGTAACCGCCAGCGCTTTCTACATTTGGTTTGAGGTTCAAAAGCTTTGATCCAACCTTGCTACCTTCTTTCAGCTGTTCCGACCTTCTCGCAGCTGTTTGAATTTCAGCTTCCCTCTACAATACAGCCTCCAAGCTCTTCCCAGAACTGATCTTGGTTATCTCCCTTCAGCCACCCAAAGTTTTGCCCTCCTCTACATTCACCCAGCTCGTCAAAGGTAAATATCACTTCCTATGTTCAGTTTTGGGGTTCAACAGCTTCGATCTAACCTTGCTAACCTCTGTGTAGTTGTTCAACCCCTTCCTTCTCTTGGCAATCCAAACTACAAGACCATTCGAAGTACGTCGGAATTATCTACACTGTGAATTCAAGTTCAATACTAAGTTTCTTGCAGATATGGCGTCCAACATCACATTCAACGAGGCAATTGCCGAACTGACTACAATGCAAGAGCAGCTGCGGATCTCAGACCTACCTATTGGGGCCACAGAAATCAAAGTCGACCATGGGATTACAGGTGGCGGAGGTCTATCTATGGACCATAACGAGGCCAAAAAGTACTCTGTCGACTTCCTCGACCTCGGTTCGGCATTCTCTAAGCAGATGGAAGAAACTATCGCTACCCAAATGGATGCATATAAGTACCATGCAAAGAAATTTCAAGACCTCTTATTTTGGCCGGTTGAAGCAGCGGCTGAGAGCGCGGCCATACAAAAGGATCTTGAGCACTTTGAACTTTTATTTGCGAAAAAACACGTCAATTGCCTAAAAATGGTAATGGCGGCGCTACAGGAGGTTAGAAACACTATACAGCATTTTAAGGACAGCGCGGGATCAGGGGAGGACGGGGCAGTGATGCTACCACAGCTATGTTACGCACTCGAGCATTTTTTTGGTTGCAAAACAAAGATGGTTGAATCATGGGAGAAGTTGGAAGTTTTCCGCGCACGCACGTTACAGTGCTTGGATAAGGAACAGTGATCCGTCAGTCAATTGACAACTACACACGCACTGCAGCATTACTCGAGATTTGAAGAATTGACGGTCGAGGCATGGAAGGAGCGAGACTATCCTTGAAGATGTTATACAGAGCAGCTATTCACCACACTCAATGGCACTCACGTTAAATCGAGGGCAGACCAAATATACCTTACTTGCGGGTTATTCCTTTTCTTTAATCTCTCAAAGCATTGCGAAGCAAAAAGATGAAGAGGACATACTAGGAGACGAGATTATCCTCGAAGGTGCTGCGGAGAGGCACAATCATAGTCGATCGGCAGTCACATCAAATCGAGTGTTGACCCAACTATATCTTACTCGGCTTTTCTCTTTTCTTTAATTCCCAAAGGCATTGCGAAACGACAACAACCTATGGCGTAGCATTATCTTTCGAGTTTTTTTTTCCCCCTTCGTTAATTCTGGAGAGCATTGCGAGGCAACGATGACCTAGGTGTGACAGGAGGCAGAGGCAGAGATCCGTCACGGTCAATCAGTGGCCGCATCAAATCGGAGTTTTTGAGATTTCTTTTCTTTCTTTGATTCCTGGAAGTATTTCGAGGCGGGAACGCAGCCAAGGCATGGTGGGACACGGAGGTTACCTGCGAACGTGGCAACGCAATTTCGGAAATTCAGAGACAGAGATTCGGCGATCAGTAGTTACATCGAATCAATACTTCCAAGTTTTTTCTTCTTTCATTCTAGAAATTATTGTGAAGAAGCAACAGTGGTTGAGACACGGCACGGAGGGGAGGTTACCATGCAGACGTTTCAACGTAATTTCAGACATTCGTAGACAGATTCGGAGATCAACAATTACATCAAGCCAACATCTTCGATTATTTCTTCTTCGATCCCTGGAATGTTGTGAAGAAGCAAGACACGGCACGGAGCTGAGGTTACCCTGCAAATATTGCCACGCAATTTCAGGGATTCAGAGACAGTGATTTACTGCGGTCAATACCGAGTCAGATAATCAATCAATAGATCTTCTAGAATCTCAGTTTCATTTCCGCACACAGCTGAAGAATATAATCGACTTGACGTTAAATGGGCCAATAAATACATATATATTTCAAACACCTATAATTACAATCCCCGTTGACCAACGCGTTTAATCGCGAATCCCTGTTGCCGACATGCCTATAAGTGTCAATCTTAACTGACGGCTACAACTGTAGTCCCCGTTACCAGTTACCAACTACCAACATCTCTAATCCCAATCCCCGTTACGGACGCCTTTCCTATCCCGCAACGACAACGGCTGGTTCCCCGCAAATAGTATAATACCCGCCGACTACCGTCCTCTGCCGGACGTTGGTGGCACGGTGGCGGCCTGCACGGGCACAAAAGGCATACTTCGGGCCAGTAGTCTCGCCAAAACCTCGGTATTATCATCAGCACAAGACTCAAAAAACCTACATGACTACTTATCGACTTAGCATTCTCCTACAATCCCTACGCATTCCTTTGTACAAAATCCTCCTACACCCTAAAAGGGAAATAGCCCCATAGCCGAGGATGAATCCGCACCCATCCCCCGGAAGTACCACAGATCTACAACCCCCTACCCCACAGCCCCCTAGCCCCTACAAAAAACCGCTCGTCTAGCTCCACGCATCCACCAGGCTGACAGCGCCGACACCCCCAAAACACGCATTCCCCTCTTTTCCCCCTCCTTTGGCCCTCTCTGGGCCCTCTCTAGGCCTCCCAACACAACAAGCCAATTTAATACACCATACCCAATACATGGCTCAGACCCTGTACTAAGTCACATGACTCTCACCCGTCGATCCCCGTCAGGTTGGCCGTTTGAGATTGAAATAACAAGGAGCGCCCACCCCCCCAGTTCCCGCGCGCAAGATCCTTGCGTCGCATCATCCAACGTCCTTAAGTTAATATGTCGCATCAATATAGCCTCTACCCGACGACGAGCGCCGCAACGACGGCGACGGCGGTAGGGACGCTGACGGAGCCGTTGACGCCTACGAGTATCTCGACGAGGGGGAGGTCGAGCACGAGCACAAGTACGAGTGCAAGTTTGTCCAAGGAGAATAAGAGGGGGAGTAAGGATAGTAAGGGCAGTTCGGGGAGCTCGGGGTCGAAGGACTTTGTTGAATATCCCGTGCCAGAGGGGATTTCTATTGGGGGAAAGAAAGGTATGTCTGCATTTACCCGCCTTCCATTCCATGGCAGCACTGCGGATAATATAATTTGTTATTCCCGCCAATTCCCCAATCAGCCAATCCCCGTCACAATCCCAAAATCCCACGAGATATCCATCACACTCCACCCCGAAACTCAAGTCCCACACCCCCCTAACACCCCACCAGAACGCGTCCCGCCTGCTGTGGCCGTCCTGGCCCCCGCCTTCGCAGAAGACCCAATCCTAACCTATGTCCTCAACACCCTCGACCCTGTCGCCCGCCGCGCCTACCTCCCCACCTACTTCACCGCCCTCCTCACGCAGGCAACTCTCAACGGCGCCTACGTCCTCGAGCACTCCAACTGGGAGAGCTGTATGACGGTGCTCCCGCCGGGAAAGAAGATTGAGAATCCCTTCACGCTGCTGCAATCGGGGCTGGTGGGCGTGCTTAGGAAGGTCGGATTGTCGTGTGTTAAACGCATGTTGGGTGAGTTTGAGAGCGCGGTGAAGAAGGCAAGGAAGAGAGGGCTGGCGAAGGGGGAGGTACCGTATTATGTCTTTTTTGTTGGGACGAGAGCGGATTGTAGAGGGAAGGGGTTGGGTTACGGGTTACTGGAGGAGGTGAAGGAGAGGGCGGGGAGAGAGGGAAGGAGTGTGTGGTTAGAGGCTACGACGGCGCAGAGTAGGCGGTTGTTTCTGCGTATGGGGTTTGTAGATGTTGAGGAGGTGGTTATGGGGAGGGGGAAGGTGGGAGAGGGGGGTTATGATCAGGCTGGTGGGCCGGGAGTGAAGTTGTGGTGTATGATTTGGAGGAAGGGGGATGTGGTGGTAAAGGTAGGGGACGAGGAGGAGGATGATGATTAGGGCGTTAGAGAGGTTATTGGTTAGGGTTCGGAGCAGCAAGGGGTTTCGAGGTGTCTTGGGTCTATTCTTGGTAAGCGGGCCAGCGGCGCCCCTCGGAGCCAATCTTTTCGTTGGCAAGTTCGGCCTGTCTGTTTATTGTATTTCGACACCTGGAGCGGGTGTGGGAGTGTGTTTACGATAGCTGGTGGAGTCTTGCCACTTTTTTTTTGATACCACAAAGTACTTATCCATGAACAGTAGCGTGTCACCCTCGCATGTATTCTCCAGCATGGCGCTTGTGTACAGGATAACCAGATGTGTCACCTATATCAGCCTGGAGAGGCAGGTGTTGAAGTTTTCAGGCTCCTTCTATGCTAGGGTGGACAGTTAAATGCTTAGAATAGCACAAGCTGAGCAACGCTGAGCTGAACCAGCGCGTCCCGAACTCCTGGAAGGTCGTGCTTATAGACAGCAGTGATATAGCCCATCTAAGCGCCAGCCGGCTCTATGCAGCTGCGCTATCGATAGATGCAGCCCACACCTGCCCCCTAGACCCCAGCTACGTAGGTCACGTTCTCTAGGATCCGCTACTCTAGGTGTAGCTCCTCGAACTGCCTGCTCAGGTGCACTAGATAGTAGTAGTAGGAGAGGAACTGCTTCCAGTAGCTGAAGTTGGTGTTGAGTGTGCTATGTTCCTTGTCCAGATGGAAGCTGTGCGCCTTCCCTGCTAGAATGCTGTTGAAGCGGTTCAGCGCGAGCTGGTGCTGCTAGGCCAGCACATAGTCTGACTTGTCGAAGCACTAACTTTGCGTCCCGCTTAGAAGACTGTGAGGAGCTGCAGCCGAGGGACTGCAGCACTTTCCAACTCTTCTGCATCGACAAGCCTGGGCGCCCATAGCTTGTAGCTCTCGAACACCCCCACCAGGGTCTTAACCAGCGCACCCTTGAGGCAGTGGCCACACTCAGCGCATAACAGGATCTGCCACCCCAGCAGGTAGATGGAGGCCTCGCCTACGCTACGGTTGATCTAATATATTCGGCGGTGTCGGTTTGAGGGGCCCTAAAGTGTGAATTTGTCGAGTGCCTTTTCCAACGAGGCCGGGACTATTCTGGGATCGGTTGAACTGGATTCTCGCAGTCAGGATTTGCACTGCACAGGCAGGGCCTGCGCAGAGCTCGGAAGGGCCGGCATTACAGGTTGGTACATCCCACTTTCGCTTTTCTATGGATGATGAGAAAGAAATTAAATCAAACCGCATTGATCCAAAGATAAGAGTAGTCTCTGCTTAGGAAATGCTCGCCGAGAAACTTTCTATGCGCTTATATTGTCAAATTTCAACGCCATGAAGGTCTCTAGATATCTATTTTGAGCTGGTGGTAACTCACGCTGCCATTGCACTACTTAATATCCCAACGATCTTTGTAACAGATTTTGAGCGTTGCCAATAGCAATTCGTCTTTACAAACTGAAACAAGATCAATTGAAAGGCGTGAAAGGCAGGATAACAGAGCTCGGGTATGCTCCACCGCAATGGATAAAATGCTTTCCCCTATTCAACTCTTGCTCTGGTCTCGGGCCCGAAAAGCTCTTATACTCTGCTAAGCTAGGGAACTGACCTCCAATCTACATTTACCATGTTGGTCAGTGTCCGTTATTCTTTGTTTTATAGGGATGGAAAGGTACATACCCGAACGGATATCGATTCTCCAGCATCGAAATCTACGCCCATGGCCCAGATACCGATCTCCAGCTTTACCACCGTTCCGGGTGGGACTTTCTCTTGCTTCGTATGCGGATGGAAGGGAAAATTGGGATGGATGCTGCGCGAAGAATCGATAGCGCGGTGAGAGGCTCGCAGGATGCCGCTCGATCCTAGATGGAGGTTTAGACTTGCGCGATCCTTGTCGGGAATCTCGTCAATGGATTTGATGGGTGTAGCTGAGAAGGGGAAGTTCAGATGGAAAAGGTCTTTCCCATTGCGGTCTAGTTTACGCAGGATTACGAACACAGTGAAGTCATCGCGGTCGGGGCAGGACATGTAGAGAGTTGCTTTAGGGAGGCCGATGAGGCGGGCCTTTGTGTCGAAGGTGTGGACGAAGTCGACCACGGAGGTGTAGTCTTCAGAATCGTAGGACAGTGTTTTTGTTGATGTTGGGGGTTCCGGCAAGAGCTTGTTGTCGTGAAGAAAGAACTCCCGGTAGTCAGTTCCTGGAATAGGGAAGTCTTCGAGTGGGATATCATCAATGGGCTCGCGATCGCCAAACTGTAAAGCAGACCAGCGGACCTTTGGGGTCTTAAGCCAATCATTCTTCTTCCCCTTCAAGTAGTAGTCGAAGAATGTCGTCAACTCTTCCATAGCATGGGGGATGCTATAGAGCTCGTACCATTCTTGCTTGCTACCCCAGTAGAGCCACTTGTCGTTGTGAGGGATCTCGAGCCAAGCACGAATCGATCCCATAGTGTGGATGCTGCTCACATCAGAGCCACGAATGAATGCTGGACACTTGATCTTCGTCATATCAACCCTCTTGTCTTCCCAGAATGGAGATGATACCGGCGACCGTCGGTACATTTCCTCGAAGTCTTCCAAACCTGAATGTGGTTGTCCACGGACGATGGCCTTCGCGATCAAGTCGAAGTTGCTCATCGAGAACCATCCACCACGACAGAATTGTTCTCGGTAGATATCACCAGATCCTTCCCAGGGCGCAATTGCCTTCAGAGAAGGCGGCTGTTGTGCAGCAATGAACCATTGCGATATGGCCAGCGCCGAGTTTCCGGCCATACCAATCGCTCCGTTACACCAGTCCATCTTTGCAATGGCCTCCACGACATCGTAGCCATCTTCTGCATCCTGCTGACCCATAACACAAATCTCCCCGTCACTGTTCCCAGCCCCACGAGAGTCGACACTCACAATTGCATATCCTTTCGGACACCACTCTTGAGGATCCAACCCTTCAAACTTTTCGATACCGCTTAGATCAGACCGGGGAACACAACAGTTCCAGACACACATGGGAAGCATTTCGAGGGCACTGTACTTCTTGCCGTAGAATGACCAACTAAGAACTGCGGGGGTCTTCTCGGTGCTGCCTTCGGGCCGGTAGATATCTACGTAAAGCCTAACACCATCGCGCATCACAATCTCGACGTCGTGGTCGACCCGAATGTCGCTCTTGAGTGCTTTCGCATTGTGCCCATTCCAACCAGCCGGAAGTACTTCGGACTTCCCTGGCTGAAAGCCTTGGTAGCCGTTCTCACCAATCTTCGGTTCTAAAATGCGCCTGCGTGCGACTTGTACTGGAGGAGGCATTGTAGAAACGAAGTGAGAGTATTCAGATATTAGACCAGGGGTAGAGGTTGTAGCAGACCAATTTCTGAAATGACGGTGTTGAAGCAGCGATAATTAAGAGTCTAGGAGGAATTGGTTTGAGATTTATATTTTAACCTGACAGTACTGTACTTGTACTTGAAAATAGCATGGAAATGCTCGAGTCGCGTTTGCACATCTGGGGGACGCGTTGTCAAGCCCACTCACGGCATGTGTGAACTAGTAATAGAAGAGCCGAGAGGTGTTCGGGGCAAGGTGGGGGTAGCTGCCATTGGACTGGGGACGTCCGAACGCAATCGAGTAGCGGAATGGTCGAGCCGAACCACCCAAGGAATTGGATACAAGAGAGCCGAGCATGCCTCCGAAGATGCCGCTACTGCCCCGAGGCCTGACGCTCTGCTGACCTTCAGCTCCGTCGGTGTTGGTCCCAGAAAAGTAGTGTAACTTTCTAGTCCCCGCATACCCCAGAATTTGGCTGACGATCCACCTCCACATTCTGCCGTTTTGGAGACGAGAACAGGGTTAGATGAAGTTGTTGATAGCTTACTCATGATGGCATTTCCATAGCTGTCTGGTTTGGGTATACTACCCCATAATTTCCTCCCACATTACCCCGCATCCCCCGACGTAGGGGAACTCGGGGCTTGAAGAGGCGCTATTAGCGAGCCTTCCCTAGCCCCGATTAATGCCTGGGTCGTGTACGACAGGCTGGAAGCACAGATTTGAACCCAGACAGCGCATGGCTGGGCTATATGCTCAGATCACTTAAGAAGCTTTAAAGCGAAAGCATGCAGTCGACATGGAGGGTATTAAACGAGCCTGTTATTTATCTGCACTGCTGACTTCTCTAGACTTCAGTTTCGCATTTCCAAATTCTCAGCCTACGTTTGCTCCCCTGAAGGAGCGGGTGATTTAAAAGACCGGCGACTACTGTTGTTCCTAACACTCCAGGTCCCTAACAACTGTCAAGAGTAGACAGTGCTCTGCAAGCACTATTCCTCACCAATATGAAGAACTCCAAGGGCCCTGACGTCGAGCATATCGAGTCAATCGCTGCGACGACCCCGGATAATGCACCAAAGAACATCAGCGGCGATGTCCAGCTTGTCAGTGATAAGGGAGTCGTTTTGATTCCTACTCCGAGTTCAGACCCTAGGGATCCTCTCAACATCCCACTGTGGCAGAAACTTGTCATCTTGGGAATCACCTGCATGTGTGAGTTTCTCGTGTGAATCATTCCACACGAGAACATATCTAATCGGACCTCTACACAGATTCCACGATGGGTTTGACACCTGTATCTGGACTAGGTGGCATTTTGGGAGACTTCATCCCCACATATTCTGCACAAGGGAAGACCTATGCTGATATCAGTAACTTGATGACTTGTAGGTTGATCCTTTTGCCGTGTGAGATATCCAACTAATATGTACAGTTCCATCTCTCTTCATGGGCATTGGTAATATGATCTCTATGCCTTTGGCTTTGGCTATTGGCAGACGACCGGTGTTCCTGGGCTCTTGTGTCATTCAGGTCGTGGCCCTGATTCTCTGTGCTACTAACCAAGGATACACATGGCACTTTGCAGCTCGGTGCATCCTGGGCTTAGCGGCCGGTCAGAGCGAGGCCCTCTGCCCCTTAATGATCTCAGTAAGTTGATGACTAAATCTATTTAATGGCTATAATTACTGACCATTAATCAGGAAGTATTTTTCCTTCACGAACGAGGCAGATACCAACAGCTCTTTTCCTCCATCCAGACTGTCATTAGCGGCACCCTTATCATCCTGACAAGTTACATTGCTTCAACAGTTGGGTGGAGAGCTTGGTACTATTTATTCTCTGGCTTCAGTGGCTTGGTCCTTGTATTAGCGATCTTCTTCGTCCCGGAGACGAAGTATGTCCGTCCTCTAGTAGCATATGAGGGCATGGCGGGCGACTCACAGATAACGGGTGTAACCTCCGATGTTGAAAACCTCAAGCCAATCGAACGCTTCTTGACCGTTAATGACGAGCGTGTCCTCGACACTATTAACTACCTCCCTCGCACACGCGCATCAGATATGACACTATTTGTCAACGAGGCCGACTGGAGTGAGGCTTTATCTTGCCTGAAGCACCAGTTCCAGCTCTTCTTCTTCCCAGATGTGCTCTGGGTGTTCACTATGAACGGTGTCTTCCTAGGCGTCAATATCGCTATGGGTCTCACTTACAGCAACATTCTCAGCGGCCCAGTCTATCACTGGGCCAGCAAGTACATTAGTGTCGCTATGGCTGGACAGATCGTCGTTGCTTTTTGTGCCATTCCGGTACTAGGTTACGGTTCAGACTTCATCGTTAAGTTTATGGCTCGTCGCAAGGGTGGTATTCACGAGCCGGAGCACAGACTGTTGACGCTCATCGTTCCTCTGCTCCTTGGTGTTTTGTTCTCGGTGATCTATGGACAAGCTGCTGCTCATCCTGAAAAGTATCACTGGATGGCGATTGTTGTCACTATCAATGGCTGCAAGTCTTGTCCATTATCTGGTGATGTTGAGAAATGCTAATATCTTCCCAATAGATTATTTAACATTCATCGGCGCCAACACAACCGGCATCACATATCTCCTCGACGCATACCCCACTCGTGGCGCATCTGCTCTGGTCATGATATGCGCTATGCGCGGTGTCATCAGTTTCGGTCTCAGCTATGGTACTGTTTCCCTCTACTCACACCACGGCTACGATGGAGCATTCGGACTGTTCGGTGGAATCACTGCTATCTTTGGGGCTCTCGGTATTGTTGTCTACTTCATGGCGAAGCGCATCCACCTCTTTGTTAGTCCATGGACCCAGGTTGAGGATGCTTCGAAGGCATCTATGGGGTAGATCTCGAAATGCGAGTGTGAGTCCCAGTGATTGGCGAAATCGTGGGCGGGGATGACCGGGTGATTCGACCAAGAATTGTGGCAGTGCGGTTGAGAAGTGGTGTGTGGAACAATAGCGAGAGATGGACACAGGAACATGTATTTTAGTGCTCGGTGTTCCACTTACTGGCTTCACTCGAAGGTAGCCACAGCGATCTGTGGACGCGACAGCAATATGTGCACGTATCAACAAAATAATAGCAAAATGTTAGGGGATAGCTGACCAGAGGATTCACGATGCAGTGGCTGTAAAAAAAAGCACTTAAGTTCCGAGATCTCCACCTCTAGAGTTCCTCTCAGGGGCACCCGAATCAAGCCGTGGCAGCTGATACTTCGCGCAGCCCTTACCTCAGAATTCGGTACCAATCATCAGACTCTGATTTGTGATACCTACATGGCATGGTAGCTGCAACAATGCGGGATCCAGACCCAATTTTCGGCGGAGATGGGCACTAAAGTCCTCGGCTTACAGAGGGGCGGCGGGGCTACGTATAGTGGGGGACTCCGAGGTTGGGGCGGCCGAGCTGTCAAACTGAAGCTGGAGTGGGGCCGAGAGTGACTTAAACCTCCGAGTTGATTATGTGGATTTTCACTCTGTGGCCTCGACCACCAACCTGCATGCTACTCAAATAATGTCAGTTAGGCTAGAATAGAATGAGAAACACGTGAAGTCTGCACATCTGACTCTTTTCATCGCGTCTACCCGCAAAAAGATGGCTCCCTAGCTGGCTTATCTGAAGGCCATAGAGATCATAACTGCTGCTTTCATGCTTAGGACTCTTGTAGTGTGGTTGGAAGAGATCTTGACATTAAGAAAACAAGACATGGGCTCTAGCGATGCAGAGACTCATCATGCCAACGTCTCTGATACAGTCGAAAGCAGGGAACAGGTGGTTGGAGATGAGAGCATCCCAGCCCTCAATCGATTCGAGACCATCTTGTTGATGTCGGCTCTATCAGTAAGAATTGGCATATATCTCATTCATCTCCTATCCCACTAGTTAATGCTGGATTCCCATGTCGTACAGTCCAAAGCTCTCTCTAACCAGCAACTCAGATCGCCAATCTCCTCGTTGCCCTTGACACAACAATAGCCACTACTGCACTGCCAGCCATCACATCTTCCCTTCACTCAGCGGCTGGATATGCCTGGATTGGATCCGCCTACTCGCTCGCCACGGCTGTGACTGTACCAGTATGGGCGAAACTCAGCGACATATGGGGACGCAAACCGTTATTACTGCTCGCCATCTCAATATTTTTCACCGGGAGTTTATTGTGCGGAACAGCGAAGACGATCGTGTGGCTCATCCTTGCGAGAGCGCTGCAAGGAGTCGGTGGTGGTGGCATAAGCATCTTGGTGTCGATCTGCATCTCGGATACATTTTCGATGAGGTCCGTGACTTCAGTATCCGCGAAACAAGAGAATGCCCGCTTATAGTTTTGTAGGGAACGTCCGCTCTATTTTGGGATTATAGGAATGATCTGGGCATTTGCTAGTGCTATTGGTCCCTTATTGGGGGGAGCTCTGACTGCAAAGGCCTCGTGGAAATGGTGCTTTTATATCAATCGTAAGAAGCTATGACGGTTTTAAAATCCCTATGATCTGTAGCTAACCCTTTACGAAGTCCCACCAACTGCCATCTCCGGACTGGTAGTCCTCTACAAGCTCAACGTTCATACTCCTAAAACGCCATTCTGGGAAGGCATCAAGCGGATTGACTGGGTCGGAAGTCTGCTCATGATTGCAGGAACGGTGCTCTTCTTGCTCGGGCTGCAGATGGCCGGCGTCGAGTACCCTTGGAAATCAGCTATCATTCTCAGCTTCCTCATTATCGGCATCATGCTCGTAGCGTTGTTCGTTCTCTGGGAATGGAGATTTGCTGCTTATCCCTTGATGCCGCTTCGAGTTTTGAATAGTCGTACGAGTATTTCTGCTTTAGTGGTATGTTGTTCCCACAGCATGTGTCTTGTTGGCGGCGCCTACTTCCTCCCGTTATACCTCCAAGGGGTTCTCGGTTTCTCACCGCTGATGTCCGGAATATACCTGCTACCATTTACACTCTCCCTCTCCTTCACCAATATCGTCTCCGGCCTCATGATTCGTCGCACGGGTAAATATCTTTTGATCATGCGTTTAGGCACATGCATCATGATGCTAGGTTTCGGCCTCTTTATAGATCTGCCACAAGACTACAACTGGGCCAAGGTAATCATGTTCCAAATAGTCGCTGGCATCGGCATCGGGCCGAATTTTCAATGCCCGCTTCTAGCTGTGCAAGCCTCGTCGAAACAGGGAGATCATGCAATGGCAGCCTCGACTTTCAATTTTTGCAACAATTTGTCTGCGTCTATCGCCATTGTCGTCAGTACGACTATTTTCCAAAACACCATGCAGAAGCAGCAGAGCTCACTCGTCGCTGCCCTAGGATCGCGTGTCGCAAATCTCCTCACCGGCGCCAATGCGGGAGCCAATGTTGAGGCTATTGGACATTTACCGAAGAATGAGAGAGTAGTTGCACAGAAAGCGTTACTGAAAGCAATGTTGGGCATGTGGGTTATGTATACGGTTCTTGCGGGTGTCTCTATTGCGAGTAGCTTTTGTGCTAAGGATAAAGTGCTTGCGAAAGAGCATAAGATGACGGAGACGGGAATCAAGGCCGAGGAGTTGAAGAGGGAGATGGAGATAGAGCGGAGGAATGCGAAAAAGAGAGGTGTGGCAGAGAAATGCTAGACAATGGAGCGACCTTCTTTTTCTTCTTTGGAAAGTTACCACCCCACTGCAACCGCCAATGATGTTCGTAGCACTTAATGGGAGTGTATTTCTGCGAATATACGATCAACTGGGTGACAGAGAGAAATGGGCAACGACGGAAGGCACGCGACTTCGTGCTACCTCAGTGATAACTAAGCCACTTCACTGTAGCTCCATTGTGCCTGCTGCTAAATTCTTGCTGGCATGATTGTTAAGGCTAATGACTATGTGTTTCTTGTTGGGAGAGCGACCTTTTGCTGTTTTCTATGGCCGATCGGCATAAGCATCGAAAACCACCACTTATGCATGTGCACAAGTCGGTGAAACCAACAGTCTTCTCCTCTGTCATAACATATTTTCAACCACTTCAGAGACAATTTACGCGACTGTAGGTACCGAAGATCCGGCGTTCTCAAATATTCTAATTCGGTGCTGTTAGGGGTCGCTAAGAGGAAGATGCTGCTGAGATTTAGACAAAACATTTGACAAAGCATTCCCCCATGGACATGTTCATCTATTTTCTCGTGGACAGGGACAATCACGAGAGACAGACGAGTTGAGGATTCCAATTTCATGCAAGGACAGAACTAATTCACAAACGTATACCAAGTGATTACTGCGGAGAGAGTACATTAACCATACTCGTAAGAAGCTACCTAATAGGCTTTCACGCCAGCAAGTCGCAGCACGTCATCCGTTAGAACTGGCTTCTCGAAAGGTTCATTCCTGTTCTTCGGGCAGACGTTGCCATTTCTCATAGGTGGTTCTGCTGCAGGGCGGATATTGCTATAGTTTTCTGTCAGAAAATCACTTTACACTTCGTAAAAAAGAGCTTTCTTACCAGTGAGGCCAATGTGTCGTCCCGATACTCTTATTGAAGCACTCTTGCTTGAGCTTGAGCTGGTCCTCGGTGGCGAATTTCTGCGGCGTCATGCAGACGTACTGGACGTGGCGGATTTGGTTCCCTTCAGGCAGGCATGCGTAATGCATGGTGCGGCTGTCCCAGAGCACAAAGTCGCCGGGCTCCATGTCGACCTTTATCATCTCGCATCCTCTGTCTTCAAACCACTTTAGATCTTTAGGGTTGAAGAGAAACAGATCCGAGTATTTGAGCTCTGGGGGCGGAGCGTCCTCGTGAGCGTAGAACTCGCGTGGGGTAGAGAAGAATTCGTCGAAGAGCTTGGCGGATCCCTTCATGAGCATCAGGCCACCATCTTTAGGTCCGTTGGGTGCGTAGTTGAGAAGACCTTGGACGGCTTGCATTCTGGATTCATTTAGTAATTGACTCGTTAAATAGAAACGAAGCCTTGGGCATACCCTTTACGTGCTGGGTTCTGATCGCAGTGTGGCCATGGACTCCATTCGAGGTCCTTGCGGCGCGGTAAGGAAATGTTCATGCCATCAAATGAACACAGCAATTCATTTGTCCCCCATAGCTTCTCGAAAATCTCCACTACCGCTGGCTCTGTCCGTGCTTCCCATGCCATGTTTTCATGCGGTGCACCATAGGCATAGTACATGCTGCTGAGAATTAGCTAGTGCCAGACTTTAGCCTCGCTGTAGAGATCATACCCTCCCTTGAAGCTGACCGGGAGATGTTCCGCGGTCCAAGTACTCTCATCGTTTTGATCAAAGCCAAGTTCGAAGTTATGTAGCCACTTGAGCTGTTTTTCACGGTAGTATTGAGCACGCTCTGGTGTGATGACGCCCTTCAGCACGACACAGCCGTTCTTGTGGAATTCGTCCCGCCAATCTCCAAATGTTTGTCCTGAGAAGTCGACTAAGTCCTTTGGCTTGGCAAACTTGCTCAGGGGAGATACGGTCGTGGTGTCGGTTTCTGTTTGAGTTGCTGACATGCTGAAATGTAAAGGAGGTTTTGTATGAGTAAAAAAAAGGGTTTTTGACAATTTGCAGAGATGGACTTGCTGAGCTAGAATTCGAGTTTATATCATTTGGTTTGTGATGTGAGATTTGCAGATGCCGCTCGGAGAGAGCTCTAACATGAGGATAGTGTGGCGGCCTCCTACCGCCGGACGGAGCAAATGGCGGGGTTTTGGTGGGGGCCGTGGGTGGATGCGACAGTCCGGGGTGCGTCTGGCTACTACTAGAGCTCCGAAGCCCCAGTTCGGCCGCTAAACAGTGCATGGAGGGGTGAAAGCTGACCCCGACGGACGCTAAAAGACCGACGGCCACAAACTGATCAATATGTGACTGGTTATCGCCAGGCATCGCCCGGCCTCGGTGATCGTCCTTGTTCGGATCAGCCCGAGCTTGTCCGGGTCAACGCATCTCGTGGCAATTCAGCAATTGTCCAGTTGCTGTCGCACATAGGGCACCTAGCATTTCCCGATACTTAAAGTAGGACATGTGGTCAGGTGGAGAGTAGCAGCTACATTACCGCTTCTTCAAGTCGCACTTTATATTTCTCACCCTACCATCTTGAATGATTTGAGAGTGCAAGCAAGCACTACCGAATAATGACACCTTCAGCGATCAATGTTCAATCCCCCGTCAATGGCTCTACACTTCCCACTGTGAAGAAGATTCTCAGCGACGGTCGTCTCACTGCTGCTCAGGTTAAGCCAATTTATGGAGATTTCCGTGATGACCTTATTCGAGATGGGTACGTCGTCGTAAAGGGTGCCGTACCCAGAGATCGCGCAGACGGATATGGCAGAGCATTCTATGATATGCTCGAAGGTTTGTAAGTGGAATGCCCCCAAAGAGATCTTTAGTACATGCTAAGTGACTTAGTAACCTCGGATTCGATCGAAACAACCCAAACACAATCAAACGAGACAAACTTCCAGTCATCAATGAGAAAGGAATGATTCTCGACTACGCTGCGCCCCATGAAAATTTCGTGTGGCAGATACGCCAGGAACCAGGAGTCGTAGAGACTTTTGAGAAGGTTCATGGTACACAAGATCTCATCGTCTCCTTTGATGCTATCAACATCGGTTTCCATGACCGTTCGGATTTTCCAGAGAATAAGCCATGGCCACATCAAGATCAAGATCCTGCTAAGCCGGGGTTTCGATGTCTGCAAGGCCTGGTCAACCTGCAACCCTGTGGGCCTAACGACGGCGGTCTGATTGTATGCAAAGGCGGCCATCTTGCCAGTGAAGAGTTCCACAAAGATATGGCGGATGAACCTCGCATCCCCGCGTGGACCCCAGAATGGTACGGCTTCACAGAGAATGGAATGAAGTGGCTCAAAGATCACGGCCTCGAGTGGGTCAAGGTTTGCGCTGATCCCGGCGATCTTATTCTCTGGGACTCACGAACTCCTCATTACAATGTCCCAACAACAAGCAAGCAAGATCGGATGGCTATCTACACTTGCTATATGCCAGTCTCAGAAGCAACTCAGGAAGATTTCATCCGGAAGAAGCGGGCGTTTGAGGGTAAAGATTCATATTTACCAAGTACTTCGAGATGCAGTTGCTAACAATTCTGTAGAGCGTCTGGGAACTACCCACTGGCCCAACGCACGCCATCTCGGAACCAATATCGCCAAGCGTAATGGTGCTGAATGCCCCTACAATCGTTCTCGTCCATCTGTAGAGCCTCAATTGACGGAGAGGGGCTTCAAGTTGACAGGTATTCCATATATTAATGCTTGATAGCTAGTCGACAGATATGTAGCGAAATTGAACCCTTTTTACATATGTCATCAATCGCATATAATCGTGGTTGGAAGCAGAGTGCTTTCGTGAGACGGTGTGGAAGCGGAGTGCGTCTCTGACATTTTACATAGCAAATTGATTAAAATCGTAATTTCTTTTTTTCTATGCTTTTAATAAAACCTATTATTTACATCCTTGTTATGACCTTAAGTTATTTATATTTTCTCTAAATTTGAATAAGTTGTAGGGAAATCAATTGTCTACGTTTAGCGGCTTCAATAATCCAGTGGTTTTCGAATCGGTTAATAGCTCTAGTCGTTGACTGTACATGATGTTGCTTGTACTACATTTCCCTGATTTGGAGACCAGCCCGGCAAGAGCGGGGGAGCGAAATGCGGGACGGAGAGTGGGGGAATGCGGGGAAAGCAGCACCTCGTAACTTGTGCACTTCAACGACACTTCATTCTCTTCAGTAGCCTTGCCCCGTCTCTGACACTTACCAATAACGCAATTGCTACAGTTTCATTCCATCATGGATGACGGTGCTCCGACGGCGAAACGGCCACGCCTGTCCATGGCCTGTAACTCATGCCGGCGTCGAAAAGTGAAATGTGATACTGAATATCCAAAATGCCGAAATTGTCGCCTACGAGACGACATCTGCACAACCACCGACCCGAAAATGCCCCTTGTCGCAGTCATTCGGGAGTGGATTGTTCAGCCTGAGCCCATGCAGATGCAGTCGGCAGACTCAACTCTTAGCAGGCCAGGCTCTGGTCAAAGTCTGGCGCAGAACTCGACGCATTCTCCTGGATCGTTATCAGCAGCAGAACGACCAGACCTCAGCCAGCCTCCCGACAACAGTCCTGCGACGTCGGTGCCTTGGAGCCATGATGTCGGGATCTCTCCAGCTCAGCAGCCGTATGAGATGGCATTCAACACGGATAGTCAGACCAACCGGATCAAGATGATGGGCGGCAGCAGTTCGCAATGTCTCATGAAGTCCCTTGATGTGTACCTAGAGTCGGCGCAAATCCAGCCTTTGTCACGTAACTTCAGCCATGGAATGCGTCAGGCGGAAGAAATTGAAATCCCCCTTGGCGCATCTTTGCCAGCTTTGCCAGAAAGCATAGTCTGCAATCGATACGTCTCGGTGTTCTTTAAGAAGATTCACCCGATTTACCCATTGTTCGATATTGACCGCATGAAAAGCACCATAAAACAACTAATGACTCTTCCTACAATTCATTCATTATCTCACGAGCAAGGGCCTTTACTTGTATCTGCCTACCTCATCATGAGCCTAGGAGCAGATGAGGACTCAAATGGAATCACCGCAGATGGTACCAAGTATCTTATGGCAGCAACCAGTCTCCTAGGCCATGTCATGTCAATGCCTTACTTACACGCGGTCCAGGCACTTTTGCTGTTTACGATGACATACCGGGGACGTAACAAGGATGGTCTTGGCTGGCAGACCCTTGGAATGGCAATTCGTATCGCCCACACGCTCGGTCTCCATCGACATTCACACAGAAACCCATCACAGCAACACGGTGTTCAGAACAAGACTGAGCAATTATTCCATGCCCGTATCTGGGCAATCTGCTGCTCCTTAGAGAAGATGATGCAGTTGGAATCTGGACGGCCTGCATCCATACTCCATGTCGACTGTGACCACATGATGGGTCCCGATCAACGCCCTCCAGGCCATGATTTTCTACAGTGGCACATGGGTCTAGCGCAACACCAAGGCCTAATCTGTCAACACGTCTATGGTCACGCGCCGGGAGAGCGGACTGCTCAAGAAATTTTGTCCGACACGGCTAGACTCGACCGCTCGATGTTATCATGGGCCAGAAACATACCTGAAGAATTTCGACCAGGCAATGATGTGTTCTGCCCGAGTCACGAGTTTCACATCGCAGCTTTGATATCCATTCAGTATTACCAAGCCCTAATAGCTTTACATCGGGCGGCGTTGATCGCTCCAACAGCGAACTTTCAGTCAGAAATAGCGAAATATCCCTTAGATAATTCATCTAAGGGACGACTGCTGGCGGGAGAGGCAATTTGTGTGAACAGTGCGAGATCAATAGCAAGGTTGACGATTGAACTTTCGGACCGCGACGTACAGTCCAGAATTTTGACGGCTGGTCCGCCCTTGATGGCTTGTATTGTACTAGGTATTTCGTTGATTAAAAATTCCGGAAGTCGAAGTATGGCTGCTGATCTTGGGGTAAGTCTATGCTCTCGACTTCGAATTTTGCTAAACGCCAGTGTCTAGTTGTTAAAAGCCTGTGTTGATTGTACAGCCGATCAGTTTGTAAGATCCGGCCACAATGATCTATTCACAAATGGTAAGAGTCTTGGCCTTCAAACTCTTAGGGTATCTGTGACTCACTAGATACAGGAGTTTTGTCTATACACCAACAAGTTCAATCTTACGTTGATCGTATTTCTCGGCCAGAGCCGCATCGAAGAGAATCACGTTCGCAACTAAATCGTGATGTAAACCACCAAACAAGGTTCCAGTCTCATAGCAGTCAAACCACGAGCCCTCCGAATGATAAATTGAAAGACAACGCTACGTATGTACAACAGGAAAGTCGTGAAAATACCGTCCAGAACGGAATTACTGGCTTGGATATGAGCTTAGACATAACTGCTCCAATTATGAACGGTTCCACGTCACATCTTCAATCCCATGGAGGCGAGTTGCCATTCTACAATCTTGATGTGCAAGAACTGTGGGATTGGATGGGCGAGACCGATCATTATAGCTACCGGGAGTTATACTAAAGAGAAAGAGAGAACCCGCATAATTCTCCTCTTTTCCAGATCGCCAAATGATATATGTTCCGGTTGTGCCGCGAATATAATGAATTTGGGAATGAGATCGTATGCTTCACTCTCTTGAACTACAGTGCATATATCATTAGAGAGAGGATTAATAGGCTTAATAATTATTCATTATTGCGTTGGTGAGAGAGAGCAGAAAAGAGAGAGAGACGTGGGGGTTGAATCTATTCCTACACCACTATTCTATAATTCGTGGGTTGACTGGCCTATTCGCGAATTCAATCCATTTGCGGCACAACCGGAACATATAAGGAGTCAAGACAGAATAATGAAATTATCATATCGACAAATCACCAAGCTTTTCCGCGACATTGGCGCTTCTCTGCTGCTCACACCATGCCTTCGCTCCATTATATGCACAGCAGAAGTCCATATACTGGTCGGGAGATCTATAAAGTATCAGTATCAGTCCAACTTGTCGGATTACGGATCAATTAAATCTTGTACGTACATTTTGATCTTCTTGTCGCCCTTGTCGGTAGCCGGTTTCGCGCTTTGTCGGCTTAAGAGTTGGATCCGTGTAGCTCGCGGCAGCCGTGTTTCCTCGATAAGCTGGATATATCAATCAGTACACAGTCAGGCGAGTTGGCACATCTCGACGCACTTTTAATCTGGAAAAGACTTCTAACTCCGATGGTTTTCCAGACACATCCTCAAAGAAAGCGCCTATAGCTTCCTTTGATGAGTTTTCAGGTTAGACTTTTACTCTTCATATAGCACTAGACAGGAGGAACTCACAGCGTCCTCGATGGATTGACTCGCACCTTGGCCTTGGGTGGGCAACATCGCATGTGCGGCGTCACCAATCAAAATCACCTTCCCTCTCGTCCAACTTGCGAGTGAATCCTACAGAGGTCGTGTCAGTAAATCATCACAAATCAAATAATGTGGCTCCAACCAGGTCACGCAATTGCCAAAGCCCTAGCTCTGGCGCATGTCGAAACAAACGCTTGCACCAGTCTGGAAATTCTCTGAAAGCCTCGAGCAGATCCTCCATGTTTCCTTCCGTTGTCCACGACGTCTCTGTGGATGGGTCGGACGCTGAAGATGAGGAGCAATTAGCCGAAATGCTAGTTGGACTTAGGTGAAAACGATTTACCATCAGGAACCATGGCTACGATACTGAATACTTCCCCATTCCTTGCGGGGCCCATGATCAGCCGGTTATTATGCCCCATGACCATCGTCGTAACAGCTTCCCTAGGGTCCAAAAACTTCCTGATATCCTCATCGCCTTTAATCTTTGCCGCTTCAATCATCATGCGATACGCCGCCTGACCCGTCCTTACCGGGCTCACCTCTTCTCCAACTACGGATTTCCGGATTCTACTTCTAATACCATCAGCCGCAACAATGAGGTCGAATCCCCCCATCACTTTTCCATCTTCGAGTTCCACCGAGTTCTTCTCACAATCACACGATACAACTCTGCTCTTAACCAAGATCTCCGCTGCTGGCCCTTTTCCATCTGCGCTCGTCGCAGCATTTTTCAGCACATCGTGCAAGTCCTGTCTGTGATACAGCATCCTATCACCACCATACTGTGATTTTGCAGTTAAGTCAACACGTTTTTGTTCTTTTCCATCAATCGAGCATATCCGGAATGCGCGATCGATCATCGAGCCCTTGGCGCGCAATTCCGAGCCGAGTTTCCAAGAGCGCTCGACGAATTTCGAGGCATTGGGTTGGAGCGAGATTGTGGCGCCGATTTCGCGGTTGAGGGAGGACTGTTCGAGAATTTGAATCCTGCGATTCGGCCCACGCAGAGCGACCGCCTAGATAGAAGAGTTAGCTTTCGTCTCTAGACTGAGAGCATGATGAGCTGAGTACAGTAGCTAGTCCAGCGATGCCACCACCGACGATAAGAATGCGAAATTCAGATGGGGCAGGTGTTATAGCCATAGTTTGCTGCCTGTGTTCGATGTAGTAGTAGAAGAAGAAGCTAAATCAAAATAATTGTAATGTTATGAAGCT
Organism: Pseudogymnoascus sp. BL308; assembly: GCA_001630595.1. NCBI lineage: Eukaryota > Fungi > Ascomycota > Leotiomycetes > Thelebolales > Thelebolaceae > Pseudogymnoascus > Pseudogymnoascus sp. BL308. The sequence continues at coordinate 52,110 of LMYD01000601.1, forward strand.
GGTTTCGCTTTGGTTATTTCGAGATTGTAAAAGTTCGGGAGGCTTTCAAGGTCGTATGCTTAAGGCACGCGGCGGGCCCCTCATTTGCTAGCTGAGCTTGGCTTGTTAATGATGGAAGAAAATAAACTTTCGATTCTCACAGCTGGCAAGGTACTCTACCAGAACGAGAGCTGTACTCCACGGAAGGCAGCCGAGCCTTGCATGAGAGGGAGAGAATCCACCCCTCTCGGCCCCACCCCCACTAAACCCCGGACTCGAAGCATGGGGTTGGCTGCCGTCTCCCGCTAGAGCCCATCGATTGGTTCTCGGCGAAGGGACTGGCTTTTCTCGGGGCTCGGCTTGATTTCGGTCATGGTTTGATTCGGCGCCCTTCCGAGGGCTTTACTCACGCCGACCAAGAGTCGTGGAATATGATCCTGGAGACACATGGCACCTGCTCCCCCTTCTAATCGTCGTAAGCAACAACCAGTCCGTTTCGGTCACAATTGGAGGAAACGAGTACATACCATGGAAACGACTACACCGGCTACAACACAACCACTTCACAGTCGCAAACTTGAAAGGGATAACTAGATAGATAGTAATTACATTCACACACCATCATCACAATTTATAATGGAGGAAAATCCACTGAGGCTGCAGCCTAGCTTCTAGAAAACCCTACTAAGAGCATAACTATAGCTGCTTGGATTTTTAAAGTTCTACACTCGAAGCTTAAGTGGACATTTACTCGGGCAGAACAACCTCAACATCTGTGTCAACCACAGCGGGCAGAACGAGACCCTATTAGACTCACAAATCCTTACTCTAAAGGAATGAATTTTAGTACAATATAAACTTATGCTGCAAGGCAAAATGCATATATAATCATAGAACTATGAAATTCTCACAGGCTTAGAGACTATATTACTATTAGATTCTAGCTATACAAATGATCACCTCGTAATAGAGTGGCTACAGCACTTTATACAACATGCAGGGTTTTGTAGACTTGGATTACAAGGTCTTACTCTTAGACTCTCACATAAGCTATACAACTTCTCACTTCACTGTATTATTTCCCACACATCCTACACATGTTTTACAGCCACCTAATGTAGAGATCTTCCAACCTTGTAAGCACTGGCACAAGCATTGAGAAGTAGTCTATATAGCAATTTGGAGCCTCGATTTAGATTACATTAGTTTATTATTCTACGACAGAGCCAATGAAGCTATTTTGTTATAGGGAGCCATGAAATTATTTCGTTATTCTACTCACTGTGTTTTAATTGTCGGATCATTGTCGGATCATCTGTGACGCTCTTCATCCATCATCAGCTTACAGCGCCAACTTACTTGTACTCCTCACCCGCCTCCTCACCAAAGAGACCAGCCTACCCCAACACCATTCACAT